>CM075187.1:1504045-1656545 GCA_037577475.1 Chaunax sp. Z400
CCATAATCCGCTCATACTCAAACTTTTATCAAAATCTGTTGACGACTTTTTGAGATATGGTGTGGACAAACAGGTGATCACATGACCTCCGACGACTCTTTTTTACCTGTTTGCAGAGTCGTTCTCTTCTCAGGGCTGTTGTCAGACGACCCAAACTGGTGGTACTGAGGTTCCATTGCTGTAAGAAATCAGATTATTTTAGACTTTTTAATACATTTAGTAAAACTCATATTATATTTATGAGTAGGAAAAGAGAAGCTTATAGTTGATAATAAATTCAGTCAGTTTGAGATCCTCAGAAGGCGAGTAACAGGTCAGCTACATCTGTCCTGCTTGTTTTTAAGCCACATATGTTAACTATTAACGGCTTGATAAATAAAAGACAGTTTTGTCGTAATTTACTGTATAATGCACAAACATGTCCAAGATATGCAGCTAATGTTGCTAAATGCTAAAACTACCTTTAAATAATAACATAAAACCTCATCTTCACTGCTGTCGATGATTCCGTGTCTCATTCAGGGATGAAACAGAGATCATTAAAACACATTTCTACTGAAACGGTTGGAAAGATGTTTTAAAGAACAGCGAAGTCAACATTTATCTCTTACCTCCCTCAGACAGATTATCTGTGAATTTGTCTGGTTGGACTCTGACCTGAGATCCCAAAATCCTCCCCTTTAAAGAGAAACGCTGCTGAACTTTAGTCCTAAATGTTTTAATGTTACCCGTTGATCGTCTGTCGTCGATGACGTGTGATTGTTTCATTAAGGGTGTGATTTTATCTTCACAGACTCTGACTGAGGGTTGAGGAAGAGTTGGACAGATCTGAGAGGATCCAGAATTACTTCGGTTCTGTTTGCTTTGCCAGATGAGGCATGTTTTCACAGTTTCATGAATTGCGCAATAAATAAACTGACAAGCACATTTAGTTCAGTATTTTTTATTTATATTTTAAAAGACTTTTTATCCTCTGACATAAAATGATTGGGGGTTGTTCGTCTGTCCATAATCATCTTTTGTATACAGAAGTTGAAAGCTTTACCAGCTTCACCAGACTTTATGCATAAATTATCTATAAGTAGTTGTTGTGCCTTTTGATATTTTGAATTTTTTACTAATTTTGTTTTGTGTGGTTTCCATGGAAACACGTTGTTTTAGGCGACTCTGAAGGTTGGTCATCTGCTCCATAGCATAACAGATAATATCCACTGCTGTAGACTCAGCAGAGGAATGGAGGATATGACTTATACTGATGACTCTTTTTTATGTGTGATTTTTGCTATTTAAAGTACAATATTAACAAACATTTAATTATATCTATGTTTATAATTTTAAATTCAACGACTGTTTTTTTTTCTACTAATTTATGTACAGATACTTGTTTCTGTGCAAACAATTCTATTTTTCTTTTGTGAATAAACGTTTACTAGTACTATAGTTGTTTATAAGGTCATGGATTAAATGTCTCTGATTAACATTTATAATAAGATTTTGTCGTTTCTTGGTTTTAATGAAGATAATTAGCTGTAAAGTTTGTTGGCAGGATTACACACTAACTCCTGACAGATTTTCCTGATACTTGGTGGAAGGGTTGGTCATGTGATGGGGAATAACCCACTCAAGTCTGGAGTAGATCTATTTTTAAACATGAATTATCCATGTCTATCCCACTTTACATTGGACAAGTTGCCAGTTCATCACAAGGCCGACACGGGAGGAACATACAAACCCCATACAGACAGCTAATTGTTGAAAACTCATTGTTGTTATTATGAATCGGTTTGCATAAATGTACCAAAAGCAAAGTGTATTCAAAATGTTGATTTTTCAAATGAATCTAATTTATAATATACCTAGATTTCAATTAAAAGTGACTGGTCAGCGTTGGTGGAGGTTTACGTTCTACTGAGACCCTTCGAGTTTTATTTGTGACTTTTTTTCTTCTTTAACATTAATCCATTGATGTTGCTGTGTCTAGTTTTTAATATCTTCCATGATCCGTTCTGTATTAAATGAGATGTTCAGACTTTTATTGATGTTGTTTTTAAAGTTCCTTATCTGTGCATCTGTTGTTCTTTCTGCTGTGACTCTTTTATGATCCTATCTTTTTATTTTATTTGCTGAAGCGGCAACATATATTACACAACATTGTGTTGTGGTGTTGTTTTATTAATTTCCATATTTCATCTAAATCCTCGTCAAGCTGTTGAACCGGAATGAAAACTCTCATTCTCTGTGTAGTTCACCGTCTGACCGTCTGGTGTCGCAGTAGAGGACTGTAGACACCGGACATCACGTGAACCGTGTAGAAAACCCTCTTCCGGTCGCTGCCGCTCTCAGAAGGAAAAAAATGGCGTCTCTCGGACGGTTTACTCAACAATTGCTGCGGTCTTCTTTGACCCAGAGCCGGCGTCAGCTCTCTGCTGCTGCCGCTGGACATGGCGAGCAGGCAGGTAAATGTAGCGCCTCATTTTAACCCACTGGTTGTATTTAATGTCAGTAATGTAATGATGATTCATTATATTTCGACAGTGACCTTGCTGAGCTAGCGTTAGCTGCCTTAGCATTAGCGATTAGCTTAAGATCCTTGAGCGGAGATCACCTCGACGAAGCTGCCCAAAACACGAAGCTGCCCAAAACACGAAGCTGCCCAAAACACGAAGCTGCCCAAAACACGAGCTTTTTAACTAGAGCTGAAACCTCATTTTAAACACAGACCTATAAAGTGTTCGTGTAGATGGTTTGATAATAGCGACCAAGACGTCCTGCAGGCTAAAGAGCAACAACATCAGGTCTATGGATACTCGTAAAGCCATGTCGTTAATTTATCACCCTGACTTTATTAATAAAACACTAAACTTCTAAAACACCAGAGAGGGAAGGAACATCATTCTGGGTAAAGATATAAAGTAAGAGCTTCTGCTGTGAAGAGTAACTTAAACGTATCACCATCAATGTAGACATAAACAACAAGTACAAGTTAAATATTTTGATATATTTAAAAATTTAATTATTATTTAATTGATATATATATATTATTGATATAAATTTAGATATACTTAAAATATAATATTTTATTTTTGGATTAATATCCAGGTAGACAGGTAGAGCTCAGAGTTGAATGTCACCTTTGTTTGTTAGCATGCTATGGTGGCAGAATGTTACTTCTCTGATTTTCAACCAGATTCATGTTGTTAAAATATTGATAATATCTTTAAATGAATTTTGCCTTCACTGTTTGCTTGTCCAACAGATGTAGATAAACCGGTCATCTTGTGGACTCTTGCCGGTTCTATGGCAGCTGGTTGAACTATAGTTTGTACGTCCACATTGTTGTATGGCCACCTCCAGGACACAGAGTACAGACGTCAGATTGAGGGAAGGCCATCGAACCATAACGAGGCAGTGCTGATCAAATATGAGCCAAGATTATGTTACCGTGTTTTCACAAACATACTTTAGGTCGCTGTTTAGCTGTAATATGATGTTTGTCCTCAGCTGGACACCATACTGTTTCACAATGGATGAAGAAAAACTAAACACTGTCACCACCAACTTGATTCATTTATTTGTCCGGTTAGTTCTGGTTCTTGCAGGTTTTTAAACTTTCAGAGCAACTGGAACCCATTTTCTCTCATAATGTAGATTAATGTCTGATTTCAGAGATATTTGTATAGCTACAGTAAAGACAGACCAGTTTCATAACTGCTGTGAAACTTGTCTTTGCCTTGGATCTTACAAAGGGGTACAAAGTGTATTTGGGGGGGTTTCTTTCATTGGGTGTTGGCCACCTCTCCACTGCTATGGCTGAATCATGCGCTGACTTAGATGATCACCAAAAAGGCCAAATATTCAATCAAAAAACAAATTAAACTTAGAATAGAGTTTCCACTCACACATGTAACACTGGACAAACCAACAATGCCATAACACCATTACGGTATTGTAACATTATGATGTTACCCCTGTATCATAATACGTATCACCAGATTCTTGACAATATACAGCTCCAGTAATCTGTGTGTTTTCAGATAGATGGTGGAAACTCCATTGCTTTTGTGTGAAGTTTAGTTGGTTTCAATTCACCTCCACTGGGATGGGAAAGATTCTTTCTGGAAGCTCTCCATCATAACATTCACATCCTTTTGATTCTTCTTAAAAGTCAGCTCAGGGTTTATAAATCTGTGGTGAACTGTGTTATTCCAAGCGTTTTTCCTTTTCTATTTTTGTGAATATTAGCTTCCACTGATGCTAGCAGAAGGAGCATTCAGCATTTTAGTCATGGTAAAGAGCTCACTGTGAGTGATCAGCTCACAGTTATCAGGATGAGTAAAGTGAGAATGAAGAGGTTCCATATGGAACTGGTATCGGCTCCAAAGTGAACGCTACTCAGCCCTAATGTTGTTCTGATATTTCCTGATGTCAAACATGGTTGATGCACATTTGAAACTACACACAGAAATTGTTTTCTACTTTTGTTAAATTATATTTGTCGTTACAAACAGAATAAAACTACACATTTACAAACATTCACACCCAGACGTTGACAATAACCACTAACAGCCAGGCTAGATGGGGATAATAACAAATACGTCGAGTTTAGTTCAGTTTGTTACACATTAGACTGATTATTTTAGCCAATAGAATCGCTCTATTCAGACATGTTTTTTTTCATTACCCCTCTGAGGTACTTGGCACATTGGTCTGATACTAAAAGGTGGAGTTAAAGAGTTGCAGACCTCTGATTGGTTGACCAGAGCCAGCAGATCTGTTCTTCGTCTGCTCTGATGGCTGCAGCCTTTTCTCAAACAACGTCTCTTTGTTGTCAGAGAGCGAGCAGCAGAAAAGTGATAAAACGAACAGACCTGAGAAAAACGTCAGCATTTTGTTTGTTGTTGATCAGAAGGCTTTAGGCAGTGTGTCGGGTAGTAAAGGATGCAGCTCAACATTTAACAGTGTCTGTGGTGGAGATGTTAAACAGATCTAGTGTTTAGGTTCATTTTCTGGGTTAGTTTCCAAGGGGGCTGTACTGAAAGCACCTTGGTGGAAACACTGCGTTATGGTCTCCTTTGTGGTCACACAGAAAAAGCTTTGTAACAAGGAGGTAGAAGGACACTCAGTAGAGCGTACACCTCCGTTAACAGTGTTGTCTTTCAAACCTGAGCAATCAGAATATAGTTTCCTCATCTAAGAGCCCATTGAACGATCATCAGGCCTCTGAAAGGGGAAACAGGTCCACAAGGTGTGCATTTGATTTTGTATCACTATGAAGCGATGGTCATTTGTACATAGTGTTGGAACATCATGAGTTGTTCATAACTGGGTATTTTGATTAGTCTATTATTATTTCTATTTTTCATGATATTAGCAAACTGTTAAAAGGCTTCTGTCTCACAATGTTGAAAGTAAGAAAGTAACCAGCATCTGTACGCAGATCCACCTCAAGATTTAATCCACTCTTCCTTTGCCCAAGATCTACATACATTTTAATCAGAATCTTGACATCTCTTCAAGATATCTTGCGGACAAGAGGTTACAAAATACCAGACGCACTGTGTTAATGTTTTCTTCAATGCTTGACTTCATTTGTAAGAAACTTAATTATCGCTGTCCTAAAGGAACTTTACTTGACTGTAATTGTCAACAACCAGCTCGTCAAGCTGAAGGTTATTTCTCTCTCTCTTAGCAAAGACCTGGAAGATCTTGACCTTCTTAGTGGCCCTGCCTGGCGTTGGCGTGTGCATGTTGAACATGTACCTGAAGGAGCAGAATCACAGCCATGACCAGCCAGAGTTCATCCCTTACAGCCACCTCCGCATTCGCAGCAAGGTCCGCCTTCAGACACTTAAATCATCTTTTAAATGTCCGCCACACTTTTGACTGACCCGTCTTTTCACTCTTGCAGCGTTTCCCTTGGGGGGACGGCAACAAAAGCCTTTTCCACAACTCGCATGTGAACGCCCTGCCTGACGGCTACGAGGGTCACGATGAGTAAACCCTCCCTCCAGGACCTCAGAACTGGGACAGGGACCAGTCCTCCCACAGCGTCTGTTACTGGACCACACCTCTATTCACAGTTTACTCTCCATGTTTTCTTGTTGTGTTTACCTCTGTGCTCCTCACATGGGACACCCGAACCACCGTCGCTCCAGACCACAAAGCAGAATGTCCGTTAAAACTGATGACCATAAATAAAGTAACTATTATTACCTCAAATCATGTTTCCTGGTGCGTTCTGTGGTCATGTGATCCACCATGTTTAGTCTCCCACAGAAGGCCATGTTTTAATTTGGAGGGTGGCTGAATTCCATTTAGTTTCAGTTTTCATTCCCATGCTGAAAGAATTTTATTAATTACATAAAAATTGTGATATTTTCTCATAAATTGGTAGAAACTGTGTTTATGGAGACAGAAATCAGAATGTTTTCAGTTTTTATTGTAAGTTGGGGCGGCTGTGGCTCGGGGTAGAGCGGTCGTTCACGGAACAAAAGGTCGGTGGTTTGATCCTCAGCCCCTGCAAGTCCACAAGTTGAAGTATCCTTGAGCAAGATACTGAACCCCAATTTGCTCCCCGGGCGCCGCGTGTAGTGGCAGCCCACTGCTCCTCAGGGATGGGTCAAATGCAGAGAAAGAATTTCCCCATGTGGGACTAATAAAGGTATCATTATTATTATTATTATAAGTTAGATCTCAGGAGATAACTGGAGAACGGTTGTTCCTGGTGGAGGTAAGAAGGCCTGTGCATTAGTATATCAGATAATTTATGAACTAGTTAAGGCCCTGCAGACCCTCACTCCACCCTCACAGGTGGGTTCACTTAGGTCTGATGTTAGCCTCTTAATTTCCAGCTTTTATATTGTTTAATGTGTTTAAAGGATTCTTTACCAATTTGGGACATATACCAGATTTTATCTTCTAACTTAAAGGATAATGTCTACAATGATTGGACAAAAATGACACGATGACATCACCATAAGATCTAGCACACATCAGAGTCTGATCTGGATCCAAGTCATATTCTGGATTTGGTGATCCTGAATGTTCACATTCATAGGATCACATGATATGGGTCAGCCTATCAGGGGGCTGATGGTTTTAGGTAAAGATACATAATGAGAAGGTAACAGCCATACAAAATCACTTTTAGTGTTGATGACGTCAGTTTAATCGGATTTGCCTCATGGCAAAAAGGTTTACATTAATTTTCTACCCCTTGTTCATTTTTTATGCCATTTCTTTGTTGTAAAATCCTTTGAGCTGCATTTATTTGATGAAATGTGTCACATAAATATCACAGATGCTCTTCATAAAGGAAAACAACACAGTTTCAGCCTTTTCCACATTTATTTGTTAATAAACGGAATCATTTTGGTTTAGTTTTGTAACGTTTTGTTTTTTATCTGCACGGATCCACGTGACTCTATTACAGGCTCCACCTCTGTCACGTGAGCGCGCCTTAAACTGACTTAGAAAATCCAGGGTTAACAAAGCTGCTGATATCCGTTGTCATGAAGCCGGTTGTGTCCTCTCGGTTTCCGTAGCGCAGACTAGTATTGATAACATAAAGCGTGACGTAGCTAATCGCCGCATCGATTAAGCTCGGCGTTTCTCCGTCTCGCGACAAAAGGTGACGTTTTGATTAGTAAATCTAGCATTGAAACATCTCGGATAACTGCGCGCACCCGCTCAGACATCAAGGGGAGAGCAATCGAACTCCGCTACCCAGATCAGGCCATGAATACCGACAGAGGTAAGTTTCAACATGACCAAACTGTACTAAACATTTTTAGATTTTATTTTATTTTTAACTTTTGAGTCATATATATATACATGTATATATACATATATATATGTATATATATATGTATATATACATATATATGTATATATATACGAATATATATGTATATGTATATATGTATATATATACGTATATATATGTATACGTATATATATATATATACGTATATATATGTTTACGTATATATACATATACGTATACGTATATATATATGTATATATATATAATGAATTTACTTTTATGTTACTTTTTTATTAGATTTCCAGATCATGAGAAGAAATGAGAGGGCTCATTTCTTCAGCCCTAAAGAGCAAGAGCTCATCTTAAAGTTGTATGAAGAGGAGAGAGAGATCCTGACAGCCAAGTCCAACACAACCAGTGCCTCCAAACTGAGAGAGGGAGCCTGGCAGAGGATCGCAGATAAAATAAATGCGTGAGATGATGTATTCACAATAGTGGTCCTTTTGAACCTTCATTACATCATCACTGTAATATTAGTTTCTTTCTTTACTTTGTCTTCTCTCTTTCAGGGCGTCAGACAGCGGCTACAAAAGGACGTGGCAGCAAGTGAAAGTCAAACACAAAAATATAGTGCAAACAGGTAAAGCATACCATCATACATTTTTAATGATATAACATCCAGGTGAGTTTTTTTAATCGAGTTTCTCCTCATGCAGCGAAAAGAAGAAGAGCTGAGGTGATGAGGAACGAGGCGGGGTCCGCTACGCCGTCGCTGACCTCTGCAGAGGACGACGTCCTGCAGCATAAAGACAGGCTGAGGCTGGAGGTCCAGCCTGGAGGAGCATGTATGGAGCCACTGTGTGGACCTGACAGCTCCTTCATTAGTGGTACGTGTATTTGATCTGATTCAGACCCCTGCAGGAATTTCCCATAATCTAATCCGATTTTGGGCCTCGACCCTCCAGTCTCAGGTCACCCTGTCCTCCTTCTGCCTGTAACTAAGACCGAACCGGAGAGCTTGAGCAGTGATGAGACCGACGTCAGCGACGCTCACATAGAAGCGGTGAGGACTTCTGAATGTGAATATCTGATGCATTTGTCTTTAAATGCTTCACATGTGGACTTTTCTGTGCAGGATGTGACCAGTTTCCGGGAGAGAATCAACTCAGGCTGTCCTACGTCTGCTGGCAGGAGTTCAGAGGTGAGGGTTACGGGTCAGATGGTGAAACATGACTGAGGTGAATCAGACAGGAAACTAAATAACCAATTTAAAAGTGTTTGTCGTGTTTCATGTTGAATAAATGACAGATATTCTATCATGGCTGACGCTGAATCTGTTCACTCACCATCTAAAAGGTGTCTGAGATCAACGTTACACTAATAACTACCAGAAGTTATTATTATGAGTAAGGTTATTACTCATCCATGTTCATACAACATTAGCTGGACTTTTTTTGTACTTCATTTTTTTTTGTAAAGGCCCTGAAAAAAATTCTGATCCAGGCGCCACATCTGTTCAAAATGTTGATGTAAGATATTTTTGCCCTCAACTATTTAGCAACGATGACTCAGGACTGAATTAACAAGTTTCACTGTCACCATCATGAACCTTTAGCTGATGATTAATTGTCATAAGAATAATTGTCTTCTGTACAAAACAACAGCAGCACAGCGCCGCTGCCACGAGTGATTTTAAGTAGAGTACCTGCGTTCTGCAAGCAAAAGAGGCGTGATGCATAACAAGTAGTATCTACAACTAATGCAGATGATATGGGATGTGTTACATAAATGTTTACTATTGTAAACAATGAAATAACAGGACAACAACAATCATTTCCTGTCCCTGTTAAACAGCGGTTGATCTCGTCGTCAGCTGAGAGGGTAAAGAGCTCACAGACCTCGTGCTCAATCTGTAGACATTTTCTTCTTTGAATTTAGCTGTGTTCTTTAGTTTTTTTGGTAGTCGTGGCGATGCTGCAGTTTGACTGTCATTAAATGATCCATGACGTTCACGTCATCAGAAAGTCAAACACCTCCAGAGGTAAACAGTCGACGGCGCAAAAGGCTAATTTAATCCTCTACTCGTCGTAGGATAAGATGAACCAGAATGACATCATTAACGAGCACCAGTCAAACATCAAAGAGTTGAAAACGACATGTGATAAAATATGACGTTTGTGTTTCATCCTGCTGTTTTCATACAGATGACTGGAAACCAGTCTAACCAGAACTTTGTTTTGCAGAAGCAGACAGAAGACATTCGAGCTCTTTACTGCAGCTACCTCAAAAAGGAGATGGAGAACCGAGACCAGCAGATGGCGCTCAGAGCTCTGAAGATGAAGAAGCTGGAGAAAGAAATCTTATTACTTGACAAACAGCTGATGTGAGACATATTTAAAGAAGATTCTAATGATATTTGATTTATTTAAGGCCAGACATTTGTCATAAATCACTTCAGTCACATACGGTACCTTCACACTGGAGTGGAGGGTTGGACTCGTCCCTTTAGTCGTCCAGAGTAGGAGGGTCCTGTGGAGCCTCAGGAGGATCCCGTTATCACGGGACTGACGGTGTTTCTGCATATGAACCTGGATATGACCCGTCAGACATGTCAGGCTGCAACTACATCACATCCCCTCAGTAAACATAGACTCATGGTGTCACTGCACACATGGAGAGACCTCCTCTTCACAGAAATATCCTCCATCTAAATGTATTTCTAACATAGTTTGCATCAGAGGTGTCTAAACATGTCAAAAATCACTTCGCACAAGGACTGTTAACACAGATGTTAGAGATTTCTGTGTCGCCTGTTTCTGACTGTAGGCTGTTTTCTTTCTAGTAAGTGGTTCAGAAGATACAGACCTTTTCTAACAGGTGGAGTGTAGGAGGTTATCCACCCACTGAAAACTGAATCCAGTTGTCGTCTCTTTGTTTTTTTCAGAGCTGGCGTCTTGTGACGTAGATTTCTTTGCTTCTTACAGTTTTCTTTGTTGTTTTGTTTGGTTATTTTTCTCATTTTTATTTTGTGATTATTACTGGTCATATGTGACTGACAGGCAGCTTTAAACCTGCTAATAAATCGATCTAAAATGATTTGAGGTTTTCGAGTCAGGAACTGATGCTCTCTCACATTTAGAGTTACCATTAATATTATATTCCATGTCTTTTTTTGGTCGATGAGTTGATGACACCAGCGGACCGGACCCATACTGCTACCACCATCCACTGCTTTCTTATTTTAGATGCTTTTTCATGGATTCTTGAAACATCAGGCTCAGCTGAAGACCACGTTTTGATTGCCTTGTCTGGATGATCTGGATTCAGTGACCGACCCCACATTAATAAAGTGGAATCAAATGAGATGTGAGGTACAGAGGTTGAAACTGATTTCTTCCACCAGCACCATAATTTATTCTCTGTATCAGAAAGACACCCTTATGTTTGAAGTGTACAAAGTCTTCCTGTATGATTTTAATTAAATGTCTGGTTCATGTGAGGTTTCATCATGTTTTTACTCTGATCAGCACAGAATTAATTTGATGTCATCTCTTTTTGATTATTCCAAATGTTTTAAATCATCTTATTTTAACGTATGTACGAATTTGTGCTTTTTGATCATTACGTTTCATTCTTGCATTTTATTTATTTGTTATTTTTTATTCTCCAGAGTAGACTTAAGCTCAATTATCATTGTGAAATGTAAAACATGTTTCAGTAGACAAGCTGTTGACTCTGTTATTAGACGGAAAAACATGGACCGATCTCTGTCCACTTTCCGGTTAGTGAGTATTTTTAATTTATTTTCTTTCCGGTTAGTGAGGTTTTTTCCCCCGGTTAGTGAGTACTTATTGGATGCAAGGGGCTTCCGTCGCTGACGGCTCTTGCTGTCCTGACCCGCCCTACTCTGCCTCTGATTGGCTCACCCTGACGTTCTTATTCTAAGTAACCAATCATCACCCTCATGGCTAAACCTACACAACCGAGGCAACAGCTACTAGCCAATTAGACACAGAGTAGGGCGGGTCATACCTTCATCATAGTAGGATTTCAGATTTAGCTAGCACTATGGTTTGGACTAAGTCAAAATGGCGGCCCGTGGTTAGCGACTTATTGTAAAACAGTTCCTCTCCAACGTTTAGGAATCGTTTTAGGAAACAGTTTTGAATCTTGACTCAATAATCGATCCGACATTTCTGCATTATCTCACTCGTGAGCAGATAAATCCAGTTTAACCGAGTTTTATTCCAGCTTTGGATAACAGACCCGCGCGCGCTCACGGTCCGCTTCAGAAGCCAGCCTCAATCGAGCATCGAAAACAGGATGGCGGCTCAAAGGGAAATGCACTGTTTAGATAAAAAAAAATTACACATTCTCTCAGCCATTAATGATGCCACATATAGTCACTGTAAGCACGTGATATTCATTGGAAATGAAAGACAATAGTTGATATGATGTCGGTTTGAAGCTGAACATTGACATATTTCAGGTCAACAGACAGGACTAGTTAGACACGGCCGATCAGAGCCGATACCCTCCAGTTCACCACGTCTGATTAAATACCTTCATTTTTTAAATTTATTCTACCCTTCGTTTTCCGACGTAATTCTAGTGTGATTTCATTTCAGACGTCGCTTTTCAACATTTATTCATTTTCACAAAAAAATACAGTTGCTGTAAAAAATTAAAGTTGTTTCAACTTTTCAGCGCATGGCACAAAGTTCACTCCGCTTTTTTCATTAATCACATTTGATCGTCTCTTTGCAAACGTAGCACCGCTTCACAGACACAACACTGTTGTCCTGCGTTTCCAAGGTGTTTTAGAAGTGGCTGCACCTGTACAGGTGATTCTCTGTATGATCTGGGCCTTTTAACTTTTATCTGTGTTGAAAAATGGATTTTGATGCAGATCTGGATCCAGTTGGACAGAGTAGTTGACCATCATGAGTTGCTCGTGCCTGGATATTTTCGTTTTGATTGGCCTGTCATTATTATTTTTCATGATATTGGCAAGTTGTTAATACAAGATACAGAATCCCCATCTGTACCTAGATCCACCTCAGAATTTAATCAAAATCCATTGTCAGTTTTTCCCGATATCTCACAGACAAACATGTGATTACATAACTAAATAATACAAGCTACATTATACATTTCACAGACAAATAATATAATATAATATTTTACTGTACCTTAAACACCTACATTCCTCATAGAAAGCATAATCATCTGAAAATGCCCAGGACTGAACTGGGACAAAACCTCTCCATGACCACCTCTCCTCCGTCACAGACCTGTTACTGCTGCATAATGTACTCGAGTACTGCTGATGAAGCTTTGGCAGCCTCTGCACAAAACATTGGTTACTGTGGAACATTTGGTGGTATTCGCCTGTAGATTCTTTAACTTTCCTGCAGTAAACGCTTTGGTTGGTCTGTTCTGGTCTATATGGATGTTTATCATACATATATGGTATCATAACATCAGGGACATACTTTATTCTTATTTTCACACTGAGAAAATGCTTCTTAAACTTTATAAATTATGTAAATCTTCTCCCACTATGAATGGTTGTTTCAGCGCGCGGCGCTCTAGTTTGTCCCAGTAAGCTTGCCGTACTTTCACATGACTTCCACTGCGTGTGACTGACCCACATTCCTCCAGTGGCTCAGACGCTGTCAGACTCAGTCTGCGGCTGGAGACACTGAAGCTACCGGGTGAATATAACACATAAATGCGGTTCGCCTCCTCTGTGGAGGGGTTCTAACAGCTGGGGTATAAGCACACCTTCTCCCGGTGGCTCGTCGGTACTCGGGGACCAGATGACCGATGACTGACGAACTCTGCTCGTTCTGGGCTCCTCGTCGGTGATGGCTGAGCTGTTGCTACCAGACTCCAGAAGGTAAAAACCAGTCCGCGTGCTCCCAGTCCTCCCAGTCTGACCTGTCATTCACTCAACTCACCAGTGGCTGGAATAAAAACATTGATCTGATCATTTGACGTCAGAGCCGCCAGCCTCTGGTCTCAGCTGATTGATCCAAACATAGATGAGTGTGTCGTGTTGATCCTAAGAGACTGATGTTTTCTCCTAGTGACATAGTATCCTGAAATAATAACTTTGCATCTTGAAATAATGACTTAGGGCCTCAATGAGAAACTTTCTCAAAGTAATGGTAATAGTTTTATTCTGAGATACCAATTGATTATTTTGACATACTAAGTCATTATTTTGAGATACTAAGTCATTATTTTGATCTAAGTCATTATTTTGAGATACTAAGTCATTATGTTTTTAGTTAGTCATTATTTTAAGAACGTTTCTCATAATGACTTGCTCCATCTTTGTGTTTTCCATCACATTGTTGTAGATGGGTTTTCATAATGAAGTTTATGACATCATCTTTGTTTTCTTTTTGGCCATTAAATAAGAACGGAAACATTTCTTTGTGTTTATTTTTGCAGGTGTTCTTACTTCTTCCTCTACGACGCCTCCAAGGTGAAAGATGAGGGCGACCCGACAAGAGAGGGAATCTGCTACTTCTACCCTGAGGAGGTTGGTTGTATGTGATGATGATGATGAAGATGATGATGGTGTGTGTATGTTGCATTCATGTATTCCTGTCAGACTCCTTTAGATCATCAGGAGCTGATCTGTGGTCAGCTCGCCGGCGTCGGCCGCTGTGTCTCTGAACTTTCCTTCTCTCCCGTTCGAACACTGAAGCTGCGCCGCAACAAGTTCGCCATCCGCATGAAAGATGACTTCCTCTGGGTGAGTGGGCACTCCGGTGCGACTTGTCAGGACTTTTTTTCCCTGGATGTGTTATTTTGGGATATATTTTTAGTTTTTTCTCTCAGGCTCTGGGCTGCTCAGCTGAAGTTCCCACCATCAGTGTCTGTGAGCTCCTGGATCAGCTGATAAACCTCTTCTGTTTCTACAACGGCTCTGTCCGACAGAGCTACCAGGTGCAGAGTTCAGTCCTATACCGTAGTGGTCTTGTGTTTACATGAAGATTTTATTTGCTTCTGCTTTGAGTTGTAGACCCAACATCATAAGACTAGTCAAACCATCAGGTAATGTGGTTTATTTGACAAAAATTGCATCTTGTAATGACAATTTTTTTCCCTGTAGCTGAACAATCTGGAAGCTTTAGCTGCTCGATGGGCGTGGTACCTCTCACACCTCCTGTCAGGATCGTCAGAGCTTCATCGTATCTTCACCTGCCTGAGGACCATTGACTCAACTAATGTACGTACAGCATGTCGAACCTGCAGTCGCTTCTCTGATGCTGCTGCAGATGTTTTTACACAGGATGTGACACAATGTTGTCACAATGTCCTGTGGTGTTGTGTAAGTGCTGCTGACAAAAAAAGGCGTTTCGGCATTTTTATTGTAGCTGGAGAATAAATTGTGCACAAATCGCCAACCAAACACCAGTAAATCTTGAAGTTTGTGGCTGCTTGAAAGGTGAAATTTCAATCTACAAAATGTGATATTATTAAAGCAGATTATGCTAGATAATGAGAAAGGTCTGTCACATGAAACGGTACATAACATCTTTAAGGAATTGTTCACCCAAAAATCCCCCACGTGGATGGGAAGTCAGGTGAATTTTCTTAGTCCACAAACATTTCTGGAGCTTCACAGTAAAATAGCTTCTCCTAAACACCTGAAGAAGAAGGAGATGGGTTCTAAAAAGCAAACAAAGTGACTCAAACAGCTCGTACGTCTTCACTGTAGCCTCGAAACTAAATGAGAATTCATCTTAACAAAGACTGAATAATGACTGAATTTTCATTTTATGGTGAACCGTTCTTTTAAAAAGCATTCCATTCCATATTGTGTTATTGTAAATTGTGGATTACACAGACAAAGTTACTGTGTTATAGAGGTATAAGGTAACTGTTTTAATTCTTCAGGTTGACCCTCTTCTTCTGCTCAAAGCTGCCCTCATCCTTCAGGCCTGCCAGCGCTGCCCTCTAGTGTTAGCAGGCTGTATTCTTTTCAGAGGAAGGTGAGCTCATGTCAAAAACGTCCTCCTGTCAGTCGCTAACAGTCGCTAACACGTCCTCCTGACTTTTCTCCACAGAGTTGTGAGCACACAGATGTTTCCAGAGCTGACAATGAAGGTGATGGTACATGAGAGCGAAACATACACCAAGGTAGGACAGAGAGTTGTTTGAACCTTTTCTGACTGTATATCTTAATAACCATGGGTGCACATAAGTGGTGAGCAGGCGTGCTTAAAATAAACGATACACGTACCACCTAGCTGTTCCCTAATTTCTTGTCTCTGGGCTATGCTAAGCTAAGCTAACCGACTGGCTCCAGTCATTCAGAATACGCACATGAGAGTGATATCTCATCCTTTCACTGAAAAAGTCATAGACCAGTGTTATATTTCTGATGTAGTCTCAGAGGCCCAGCAGTAGCTCCACCTCGTTTGACGGTGCTGTCAGCTCCACTACGGTGTTCCTGACCTCGTCTGAACTTCAGGACCTGCGGTCTGCCCCCGTGGACAAAGATTTCAGGTAGTGTCTTCAGCTATCTTGTTCAAATTTTTTACACTCCTTCAAACCGGATGTTTGAGTGACACTTCCAGAGAATCATGAGCGTCTCAAACTTTCTACCCTCCAGTTCCCATTCAGCTCCACATGAAGACTCTCCACCAATGAAGACCCGCCTATCGAGGACGTTATCTGACATGCCCTCTACGGAGTCTGATCCATCTGATCCAGGTTCCTCCCAGTCTCCTCAGAAGGTGTCAGACTTCTTGGACCACTCAAAATATCTCAGAAGTTTGAGAAACTTTCTTAAAATAATGATGCAGTATTTCGAAATGATAAAATAGTACCTCAAATAAATGACTTGGTATCACAAAAGGATGATTTAGTATTGCAAATGAAAGATTTACTCTCTTGAAAAGATGACATAGTATGTCAAAATAACTTCTTTTCTCGAAATGATGACTTCTTGGAAGGATGAATTAGCATCTCGAAAAGATGATGTAGTATCTCAAAATAGGTCTTAGTATCTCGAAATAGGACTTGGTATCTCAAAAAGATGACTTAGTATCTCAAAAGGATGAATTTGCATCTTGAATAGATGATGTAGTATCTCGAAAAGATGACTTCATATCAAGAAGTGATGGCTTATCTCGAAATGATGAAATAATATCTCGATATAATATTTTTCTAAATAATAGCTTAATATCTCAAAATGATAGCTTAGTATCTCAAAATGATGACTGAGTAAGTAATCATTTCCAGATACTATCTTGAAAGGATGGCTTTGTATCTTGAAATAATGAGAAATTATCTGAAAATAGTGACTCAGTATCTTGTATCCTCTCAGTCTCAACAGAAGGTGTCCGACTTGTTAGACCACTCAGTATTCAGCCCGGTTCCACCACAGACCAACACTGGTCCTCTCAACCCCCCGACACAGTCACTAGAACCTCCTTTATCGAACGGCGAACACTCCTACGAAGCTAAGGAGGAGGTGCTGGAGGACTCGTACTACCACAGTTTTCACAGCGATGGAAGTAGAGACGGTCAGGTGCATAACGAAGGAGATGCCTCAGTGTTTGAAGACAACTCCTTTCTCAATGGAGGTGGAGGAGAAGAGGCTTCTGGGATGGAGTTTGACCTTGGAGCAGCTGGGAATGACCTACCACATGGCGATAGGGCTTTGAAAGAGGCCACGGCAGAGAAGCAAGACCCTCCTCCTTCCTCTGGTGCTTTTGATAACCTAGAGGAGAATCCACTGATTCCCATGACACTGTACATGCACCGGGTTAAAGGGTTGGTGCTGGCTCTGCTGGTGGAGCCTCACTTCCTGAGTGACACAGCCTCTATGGAGGACGTGGTGAGAAGCAGCCCTGCTAATAACTCTCCTTTATGTCACTTTTTGATATTACATTAATCCACCAGCTGTGTAGGAGAACACTTTGTAATGCTGTGTGTGGTTTGTGTCCAGTATCACAGCAGCCTGGCATCACTGAATGGACTGGAGGCCCATCTGAGGACCGTCTCTCCAGGGGCCCCCGGCATTCCAGGACCCTACTTCTTTGCCCATTTTGACTGCATTCAGAGCACACTGACAAGTGAGGTCCCATCATGAATCTCCTCTCTTTACTCACTCCTTATGTTGATGTGTGAGTGCTATGCATCTCCATATGGAAGCCTGTCTCCGCCAATGTGAAGAAATTAAATTCTGTAAGTTATTATAATAACTCTCTCTTGAAATGATGACCCAGTACCTCAAAATAATGACATAGTTCCTCAAAATAATGTAGTATCTCAAAAATAATGACTTAATACCTCAAAATAATGACTTGGTATCTCTAAATAATGACTTAGTATCTCAAAATAATGACTGAATACCTCAAAATGATGACTAAATATCTAAAAAAAAAAAAAATGACTTAATATCTCAAAATAATTATTTAGTATATCAAAATAATGACTTAATATCTCAAAAATAATTACTTAGAATCTCAAAATAATGACTTAATTTCTCAAAATAATTACTTAGTATCTCAAAACAATGACTTAATACCTCAACATAATGACTTAATATCCAAAATAATGACTTAATATCTCAAAATAATTACTTAGTATCTCAAAACAATGACTTAATACCTCAACATAATGACTTAATATCCAAAATAATGACTTAGTATCTCAAAATACTGACTAAATATCCAAAGAATTATGATTTAATATCTCAAAATAATGACTATCTCAAAATAATGACGTAATACCTCAAAATAATGACTGAATACCTCAAAATGATGACTAAATATCTAAAAAATAATGACTTAATATCTCAAAATAATTATTTAGTTTATCAAAATAATGACTTAATATCTCAAAAATAATTACTTAGAATCTCAAAATAATGACTTAATATCTCAAAATAATTACTTAGTATCTCAAAACAATGACTTAATACCTCAACATAATGACTTAATATCCAAAATAATGACTTAGTATCTCAAAATACTGACTAAATATCCAAAGAATTATGATTTAATATCTCAAAATAATGACTATCTCAAAATAATGACTTAATACCTCTAAATAATGACTGAATACCTCAAAATGATGACTAAATATCTAAAAAATAATGACTTAATATCTCAAAATAATTATTTAGTTTATCAAAATAATGACTTAATATCTCAAAAATAATTACTTAGAATCTCAAAATAATGACTTAATATCTCAAAATAATTACTTAGTATCTCAAAACAATGACTTAATACCTCAACATAATGACTTAATATCCAAAATAATGACTTAGTATCTCAAAATACTGACTAAATATCCAAAGAATTATGATTTAATATCTCAAAATAATGACTATCTCAAAATAATGACTTAATACCTCAAAATAATGAATTAATTTCTCAAAATAATGACTGAATACCTCAAAATGGTGACTAAATATCTAAAAAATAATGACTTAATATCTCAAAATAATTATTTAGTATATCAAAATAATGACTTAATATCTCAAAAATAATTACTTAGAATCTCAAAATAATGACTTAATATCTCAAAATAATTACTTAGTATCTCAAAACAATGACTTAACACCTCAACATAATGACCTAATATCCAAAATAATGACTTAATATCTCAAAAATAATTACTTAGTATCTCAAAACAATGACTTAATACCTCAACATAATGACTTAATATCCCAAATAATGACTTAGTATCTCAAAAATACTGACTAAATATCCAAAGAATTATGATTTAATATCTCAAAATAATGACTTAATATCTCAAAATAATGACTTAATATCTCAAAATAATGACTGAATACCTCAAAATGATGACTAAATATCTAAAAAATAATGACTTAATATCTCAAAATAATTATTTAGTATATCAAAATAATGACTTAATATCTAAAAAATTATGACTTAGAATCTCAAAATAATGACTTAATATCTCAAAATAATTATTTAGTTTATCAAAATAATGACTTAATATCTCAAAAATAATTACTTAGTATCTCAAAACAATGACTTAATACCTCAACATAATGACTTAATATCCAAAATAATGACTTAGTATCTCAAAATACTGACTAAATATCCAAAGAATTATGATTTAATATCTCAAAATAATGACTATCTCAAAATAATGACTTAATACCTCAAAATAATGACTTAATATCTCAAAATAATGACTGAATACCTCAAAATGATGACTAAATATCTAAAAAATAATGACTTAATATCTCAAAATAATTATTTAGTATATCAAAATAATGACTTAATATCTCAAAAATAATTACTTAGAATCTCAAAATAATGACTTAATATCTCGAAATAATTACTTAGTATCTCAAAACAATGACTTAATACCTCAACATAATGACTTAATATCCAAAATAATGACTTAGTATCTCAAAATACTGACTAAATATCCAAAGAATTATGATTTAATATCTCAAAATAATGACTATCTCAAAATAATGACTTAATACCTCAAAATAATGACTTAGTATATCAAAATAACGACTTAATATCTAAAAAATTATGACTTAGAATCTCAAAATAATGACTTAATATCTCAAAGTAATTACTTAGTTTATCAAAACAATGACTTAATACCTTGACACAATGACTTAATATCTCAAAACAATGACTTAGTATCTCAAAATACTGACTAAATATCTAAAAAATAATGACTTAATATCTAAACAATAATGACATAGTCTCTCAAAATAATGACTTGATATCTCAAAATAATGACTTAGTATATCAAAATAATGAGTTAATATCTAAAAAATAATGACTTGGAATCTCAAAATAATGACTATATATCTCAAAGTAATTACTTAGTATCTCAAAACAATGAGTTAATACCTTGACACAATGACTTAATATCTCAAAACAATGACTTAGTATCTCAAAATACTGACTAAATATCTAAAAAATAACGACTTAATATCTAAACAATAATGACTTGATATCTCGAAATAATGACTTAGTATCTCAAAAACAATGACTTAATACCTCAAAATAATGACTTAGTATCTCGAAATAATGTCTTAATACCTCAAAAAATGACTTAATTCCTCAAAATAATGATGTTGTATCTCAAAATAATGACTTGATACCTCAGACTAATGACCTAGTATTTCTAAATCATGACGTCTCAAAATAATTAAGTATCTCAAAATAATGAGAAACTCACTGAAAATAAAGAAACAGATACAAACGTTCTTAATGATATTGTGGATTTGGTTGTTTGAACTTTTTAGCAGAAATGAGCCTCCATATTTTTCTTATAATTCCAGTTTTCCTCCAGAGTGAGTATAAGCTCTTCTGAACCACCATCTCTCCCTGTGCACAGGAGGGGGTGGTTTATATTTGTTTTTGCTTGAGCTAACGGCTAATTAGTAAGACTGTGATCAGCATTCCTTTGTGCAGCAGGCATGTGTGTCCAGGTTAATGTGCCGCTGTGGTACTGAGGCTCTCCTCATTGTGTGTCCCTGCAGCCAACCTGTCTGGTCGACCAGGAGGAGCCCCAGAGCGGCCTTTTGTGAGAGCCACAACGCTTCTCCACTCGCATTTCTGTAACACTAAGACTCTGCAGGAGGCTATTATCAGGTCAGTAGGGCAGTGATGTAATTGGGGGGTTTCTTGTTTCATGAGCCGGGGGTGGGGGTTGGATCTGTCAGTCCATCGTGTTTATCCCACCAAAATGTTCTTCTTCCACTTACATAGATCCCTCTCCAACACATTGGAAAGGAAAACTGTCCTGTTGTTTTATTTCTTCATGATGTTGCTTTGCTGTTTTCTGTTGCATGCCATCATTCTACATGCTTGAAATGTAAATGCTTGGGACCTTTTCCCTGCAGGAGTGCTGGCACTGCTGTGTATGGAACCCGCAGCGTGGCTCAGGAGACTTACTTCCAGCAGCACGGGGGATCGCTGAGGAACTCGGGCATCCCTAACCACCAGGACAGCGCTTTCTCTCTGCCCAGCAAGGCCCGACACCGACTGCTGAAACACGGGGTCAACCTGCTCTGACAGGACGTCTGAGCAGGGATTCTGTTAAGATATGAAGGACTGAGCAAAACTGGCAGATATGATTGAAAGCTTCCTCTGTGGTCTTGTTCCAACAACAGACTGTCTGATAGCATCTGCTGTAGCCTCAAATCCATAGCAGAGGTTTGTGAAGGTACAGCTTGTAGTTTCCATTTTCCATGCTTGTTCCAGTACAGATGATTTCTGATATGTTAAAATAAAGGCTGGTGCAATAATAATAGTTCGGAGCAGGAAAAAGCTGATTGATCGAAGGTCATGTGATCAGACATGTTTGATATCTCAAAAAGATGACGGTGGATCATCAGTGGATCGTTGGTGGATCTGGATTCTGGACCTCTTTTAACACTTTACCAACATTTTTAACTGCATGATGTTTTTATTTTATCTTACTAATGTCTGTCCAACTGTAATCATTTAATGTCCAGAGTATCTCTCAAACTATCCAGTCTCCCTTCACCAACCTTCACACATACATGAACCATGATAAGCAGTTGTGCCTTTTAATATTTAGTTGGTGTAGACTCTCATTCATCCAGGTCATGGTAATCCTTGAAGGTTGAATCTGAAGTTTTAATATTTACATTTTTCTACAAACTTTGTTTTCCATGCAAAGATGATTTTAAGGTGACTCTGACGGTTCTCCATAAAATATAGAAACAACAATATTAACTACTCAGGTTCACCAAATGTACACAAATTAACAAATAATATGTTTCTTTTGCAATTAAAAAAATTTTTTGTCAGATTTTTATGTCACTGTGTTTCAGTCTTGTTTAAATGAAATCCCTCAGTCAAATTTATAACTCAGATAAAATGTTTGGTTTCTTTTGCTACTGTTAGTTAAAATTCTTATTATTACATTTTTATGTTGATAATTATCATGTGT
Source organism: Chaunax sp. Z400 (assembly GCA_037577475.1). Taxonomy (NCBI): domain Eukaryota; kingdom Metazoa; phylum Chordata; class Actinopteri; order Lophiiformes; family Chaunacidae; genus Chaunax; species Chaunax sp. Z400. Next base: position 1,526,769 of record CM075187.1, read on the forward strand.
CTTTAATATGTTTGGAATTGTAATAAACTAGAAGTTGCCTTATCAAGAAGAGAAATGTGACGACAGACATGAACAGAAGACAAACAGCCTGAATGAAGGTGTTGTTCTCAGGAGATTTACCTGCTGGCTTTTTGTCCCTCATTAACACAACCTGTCATCCTCTGGAGGACATAGGTCACATTTGTTGTGCTGTTTTTGTGGGGGGGGGGGGGGGGGGTATCCTCAGATGATTTATTAATCTTTACCGTTTCTGATAAATAACTTTCAGGCTTTTGTTTTGACTATCCTGGAAACTGTTGTCTGATTGTTGAGGTTTTAGTTTGGAGGTCTGAGCCCGTCTTATATTTACTGATTTAAAAGGAACTTTAGATTAAACCGAGATTAAATGTTTATGGTACAGGCCTGTATGCAGATTCAAGCTTTTCTTGGATCCTGCAATCTGTGTTAGTTTATTACATAAACTTATAACGTGGTTTTTATAAAGAAAATATAGCTACTGTTAAAAAAAGAAGTGATATTTTACTCTTCAGCTCTCAGATTTTTACCTTTGAAATTGTGATGAGTCTGGTTTGACTCCGCCCACCAGCTGCCGGTATGTCATCCCTCAACCTGCCCTCTTTTTTTTTAAATACCTCCAAAACGGTTCTAACCGGCCTGCGGGACGCGCGCGAAGCTGTTTGAAAAAGCCAAACAAAATGAAGTGTTTTTGTTCACGTTTCGGTCCCGATGTTTCTGCTATAGAAACATCTTACTTCTATAGAAGGCAGTAGAGAAGAGGAGTGTTGATGATCCAAACATGCAGTCATTAGAGTCATTAGCTGAGGAGCTGAATGTGAATGGATGGCTCGGCGCTCCGGGGCGCCTCATTATGCACGCGCATTAAAAGAAAGCAGCAGGGGGTAAATGGGTGGTTAACAAAAAGAGGGGCAGGGTCTGGATTCAAATTTTAAGCGGAGAGAAATGCCCATTGTCGGCGGGGTATAAAGCGGCCCGGTCGGACTGGATGCAGAGGATCACCATGGACTCCGCTCACTGCTTTTGGATCTCTCTGCTTCTTCTCTCGGCGGTGACATGGGACTGTGGAGTATTTGGTCGCGCGGTAAACACGCGAGGATTTCTGTCGAGGGCCGGATCAACTTTACGCACGGGCGCGCTGAGGCGCTGGAGGCGCGCGGTCGCGGAGACGCACCGGGAGCGGTGCGCGGAGCTGGCGGCTCCTTGGCAGGAAAACGCAAAGCCAGCCCCGCAGGATAACGCGACCCTTTTGCATCTCCGCGTCAGACCCTTTTCTCCCGGAGCCTTCCGGAGCCCGGTGTTCCCGGGAAAGTCTCTGTTCAGCTTCGTCCGGCGGGTTTACCGCTGCTGCCGGGAGGGACTGCACTGCAGGAGGGTGAAGGGAATACAGGGGCGCCTGAGAGGAGGTACGAGACTCATCACTGGTCACGTTTAACTCTTTATTATACTCTAATTAACTCTTTATTATACTCGAATTAACTCTTTATTATACTCTAATTAACTCTTTATAATACGGTACAACTAAAGTCTGATGTGTTGGTTTTGCTAGAACCCAACCAGAAACCGGAGAACAGGTTTAGTTCGGTTAACCAAGTTTAGCCCAATGCAACTTTCCTCTTTGTTAGAGTTGATACGGTTCACTCTTAAACCGAATCGGTGCATTTTTCGGTACTTTTCTCTCTCTGTAGTGACAAAAATGTCATTACAGTTAAAAAAAACACAAAAAAAAACCCCAGCAGGAAGCTGGTTTCCGGTACAGAAATCTCTTACTGATGGTAGTAATGACGTAATTCTGTCAGTACCCATAAAAGTACTGAGTTCGGAACTCAACCTGCTCTTTATATCGTCTATTGTAAATCCATATTGCGCTTTATGACCATTTTTAAAGGCGCTTCTATGAACAATTTGTTTTAAATTTAAAATTTCTGTTGCTTGGTTTGTTTGTCAGAAGGATCACTCCAAAAGGTCAGAAAGTCCTGTAAGCGTCATTACAGATCTGAATCGAGATTTTTTATTTTATTTGGATCTTTCTTTTTTAATCAGAAGCCATCATTATTCACTGAGAAATTCAAGAAACTGTTGAAAAATATCCCGTGTTTACCTGCGGTCAAGCCAGCGGTCTCCGTGGTAAAAGCAGCCGCTCTGTACAAAAAAGTGCTCCCGTATTCTGAGGTTTACGGTATCCGCACTGAATATGGGTCCGTTTTTCTAAATAAAGTGTTAAGCGATTTGAACAAAGGTACACCAGATGCATAATATGAAGCACTTTCTGTGTAATTTGGGAGCAACCATGCCCTGAAATACCTTGAACAGATAAAAATGTTGCATTTTTGTTGAACGCCAGTGTGGAATTTAAACGTTTCTTTAGGCAGTTCATGAAACTTAGATTTTTGGTTATACTACTTGTACCACAGGGAAAATTAATATGAAGGATTTCTACTGTCCTTCAGTAGAAATCTTATTATCCTTCTACTCTTATTAACATTAAGAATATGCATTTCTTTCTAACTTTGATGTGGAAAACAAACCTTATTTCTATAATGTGTTCATGAAACCTATATTTCTGGTTATAGTACTTGTACAATTATTATAAAGTTTTTATTCCACATCAAATTTGGAAAGAAATGCATTATTTTGATCATTACCTGGTATTTCAAGGTTGCATTACTCCAAAAGTACACAGTGAAAGTACTTCATAATAATTGTACATGTAGTACTATTTGTCCTCTAACCAAAAATATAAGTTTTGTGAATGCACCTATCAGATGTGACTCAAGCAAAAATATAATTTTTTACAGTTTTAAAAGTTTAGAAGTTGACCGTTGGAGGCTTTATAGTCATCGTCTGCCATCGGAGCCGAGTCTGCCGAGAGATGGTTTGTAAAACGTCCTGTTGGCACTAATTAATCTGTCAAACCAAATAATTTGTCCCCCTTTGATGGTGTTCAGAGGGTTGATCTAGCAGCAAGATTAATGACGTGAGATTGTAGCTACACTGCCATCATCCATTTCCAGTGGTATTGCTCCGTTTCATCCGTCTCGTCCGTATCTGTAAACTCTCCGAAAACGTGTCCGATTACGTACGGAATGAACTCAGAAGACGTACGGAGGACTCCGTCTGTCTCCGTCTTTTACGTAGAGCATAAATGGGCTTTTACTCTAACTGGTGCTGAAGGTTTTGTCGAGTCATTCAGAGAAGTCAAACCTGCCTCTGGTGCATCATCACTCAGATCATCTCATGCAAAGTTAAAATAACTCATGTTCCACATCCAGTTGAGGCTGTGGGGATGAATGAGGGCATCATTTAGCCTCCGTATGTGAATCTGATGTGTTAATGTCTCTGATGGTAAAGTGACTCCTCCTTCCTCCTCAGATACAGATGTGGAGTTTCTCCTCACCAGGGAGATTTTAGCGCTGACGGTCATGAGGGCCGAGCTTCACCTCCAACTCTCCAACCCTCATCATCTGGATATCCATCCCGTCCTTTCAGCCTTGGCGAAGCGCGACCTCCCTACGAGGTAAAAACACAAACACTTCATGTCAGAAGAATCTGACAGCGACGGTTGGACTGACAGTCATCTTTTCCTTCAGGTACAGCTTGGGGTCGCGGGGCCACACGGTGGAGCTGAGAGTGGATCTCCTGTTCCTCCTCCAGAGTCTGCAGGAGGCGGCAGGTGGTGTTGGAGGTGGTCCCAGAGTGGCCGACATCCGGCAGGTGGTGTTTCCTTCCACTCTGCAGGACGCTGATGATGTGTGGGGGTCTGTCCTGGAGCTGGGCCTGGTCCTGGGCTGCAGTCAGGCTGGATCCAGGGTCTCTTGTGGGACGGGTGCTGTTCACCTTTCACACACGCCCTTCATGGCTCTGTACTACAGATGAGTCGCTGAGCGGTCTCTGATGAACTGATGCACTTCAATGTCAAATTAATTTATAAATGTTATTTTTTTCTAAATATATATACATGTGTAAATAGTGAATATGATATACTGTAATTTTATGGAGTCTGTCTGGTTATTAAAGCTCAGTCTAAGTGTGTTCTCAGCTGTTTTTCACATCCTGATCCTTGAGCTTCTATTTAAAGACGTTTTCACAGTTGGTGTGAAAAGGTGGAGAAAACAACACCTGGAAAAGCAAACATGGTGCAAAACAACTGAGGAAATATTTTAAAGATCGGTTCACCCAAAAATTTAAATTCAGTCATTTTCTATTTGCCTAAAACATTTGTGGAGCTTGTCAGTAAAGGAGCGTTGCAGCGTTCTCCTGAACACCTGAAGGAGATGGAGACTACTTTAAAAAACTACAGTTAAATTGCCCCCAAAGTTGTGCTGATTTGGACAGACTATAATCTCCATCATAGCAGAAGAAACATGAAAGACTCACTGAAGAAAGACAAGAAGATATTGAAGTTGTCTCTTTTAATTAAAAAAAAAAAAATTTGTCTGAGGAAGAGTTCTGCAATTTTACATATTCAAATTAATAAATGCTTAAAATCCCCCAAAATATCAAAAGGCGCCTCTCCTGTACATGGGATGTGTACATAAAGTTTTGTGAAAAAATATTCAATTGTTTTTGGGTTATGCCCCAGAAACCCCCCCCATCCTCTCTTTAGCAAAGCAAAGTGAAGCATAGTGAATAGATAAAGACTGAATATTCATTTTTGGGTGAACTGTTCCTTTAAATAAAGAAACATAATTCCAGATTTGTTTAATACAAAATGACCTGAAAAGCATCTCAGGGATACTGAAGAGGAAAAACAACAGAGACGTTCTGATAAAATAGCACATTTATTAAAAAGAGATTTGTCAGCATTTCTGCAGATATTTGCCACATCTGAGTGAGATCAGGGGTCTCCAAACAGTTCTGTCCACCTGTTGCTGCCTACGGCTCTCGACATGCAGGACTCAAACCGTTTGGTCTGCTGCCTCCGTTTAGATTCCTCTCACATGTTCAGCTGCTTTCAACACAAGAAAAATAGCAACGTACATCTCAAACAAACTTACACTGATTCCAGAGCTCTGAGGATGTGATCGGGGGAATAATTACTAATTAAAGATGATTCACTAGGTGAAAGAACCTTTAGCGTCACATTAAGAGAATTTAGATGGAATGACGACAATTCTTTGGTTCTCATGTGAAATAAAACTGATTTTCATCCCACTTCAGTTCGTAATGATGTGTGAAGGAGAACAGGTCTGAAGGCTGGTGAGGAGCTGAAGGAGACGTTTGTGTGGAATGAAAATCTGAATAGAGGGAAGCTCGAGGCGAATCACAGCGAAGCACAATGTGTTCAATAATTCAAGGCAACAAAGACAAAAACACGAGGCAGTGCAAAAATGTCACACCAATAAAGTATTTCAAAAGGAAAAAGAAAAAAAACCTGAGGAAAAAAATTCAAATCATAGATAAATTAAGTCCAGATCAGCCCCACTCATTTAAATGATATAGAACAGAATGAAGATCCCACATTTTCACTAATAATCTCATTTATTTGACTTTCACACAGATCATCTGGCTGCTGTTTTCATAGACTCTGTACCAACAACCAGTCCTCCCAGAAGAAAGGCCACCAAGAGAAAATAAAACCCCAACACCTTGACACGACACCGAAGTGATGAAAACTGTTGTCCCGCTAACAGAGGGGTCATCTTGTACCTTATATACACACGCAGACCTGAACGCAACGCTGACTTTGGTGTCTTAAAAATGTTTTCTGGCACTTCTTGACCTCCATTAATCAAACTGGGAAGGAGAAACAGAGAGGAGGGGTGGTGGGGGTGGGGTGTGTGTGTGTGTGGGGGGGGTGTCGGCAACACCTGAATTATTAACCGTTTGTTGAGTGTATGGCAACAGTGATACCGACAGGGAGGGGTGGGGGGGCATTAAGACGCTTTAGTGAAACAGGCGAACGTCCAGATACATGAAGACCAGCTGACAGGACAGATGACCTCATCGTTCAAAACACCGTCACAGCGGACAAAAAGATAAAAATTTAGTCCTCAATTCAAGGACCAGGAGATTTCATTCAAAGATTTAGTCTTCATCTCCTCGCCTTCATTCTGATATGAAGTTTTTGTCAGCTGTTTAGCAGAATGCTGTTTTACTGTTTGACCTTCCATCAACATGGAGAGCAGATTATAAGTGGATTTTATTTTGGGCTGCTCCTTTAAGGAGGACAGTTTGGAAAAGACTGAGTGATAAATGTGAAAAACATCTTGTAAACATTTGATTTTCTGTTGTTGTTTCTCATCTCTGACTGCAGCTCGATGGATCAGACTCATGATTTAATACATTAACAGCTCGTCCTCCCATAGTCAACACAAAAATAAAGACAGCACCTCCTGCACCGCTGGAAAAACACGTCTACTCTAAATCAAGTCAGCTGTGATGAGCAAAGGTACTAAACAGAAGTACTGCAGCCGTCACACAAATGTATTTTATGAAGTATTTGTTGAACGCCAAGTTTTCTTTCTCTAACAAAAAGACATTCTTTGGTGAAACAAAAAGGCAGACATGAGTAAAGAATGAAAAGGCAGAAAATACAGCGATATTACGGTCCTGACTCAGCATTTCACTAAATTCAGCTGTGGTGTCAAAGTTAGGCTGCATTCAGACCAAATCAGGAGTTGTAATGACGTTAGCTGCAGCGCTGGCTGAAGACGTGCTAACGTTAGCTGCAGCGCTGGCTGCAGACGTGCTAACGTTAGCTGCAGCGCTGGCTGCAGACGTGCTAACGTTAGCTGCAGCGCTGGCTGCAGACGTGCTAACGTTAGCTGCAGCGCTGGCTGCAGACATGCTAACGTAAGCTGCAGCGCTGGCTGCAGACGTGCTAACGTTAGCTGCAGCGCTGGCTGAAGACGTGCTAACGTTAGCTGCAGCCCTGGCTGAAGACGTGCTAACGTTAGCTGCAGCGCTGGCTGCAGACGTGCTAACTTTAGCTGCAGCGCTGGCTGCAGACGTGCTAACGTTAGCTGCAGCGCTGGCTGCAGACGTGCTAACATTAGCTGCAGCGCTGGCTGCAGACGTGCTAATGTTGACTTCATTACCTCCAATGTTTGCACTCATGTCCATTAATTGGATTTTCAGCAGGATTACACAAAAACCATGAAACTTGGTGGAATGATGGGACATGGACCAAGAAAGAATCCAGTAAATTTTGTTGAGGATCAATGAATTTCTTTTATTACCTGCATTTGCATTGCTAGAAAGGTAATTTTTCAACATTTTCTCTGATTAGATAAAAACCACTGTTGAGGGTTGGGTCATGGGTCAGGCAGCTAATGTTTAGGATTGTTGTGTCTTGGCTGAGGTACGCACTAATCTAAATGACTTTCTCACAGAGATGAGCTCATAGGGATCACAATGTGGCTCAGGTTGACTTAACGTGAGTGGGTACTTGGTAGAACCTTAAAAGTACCAGGGGTGGTGTCCAACTCTGCAAGCTAGGAGCCGAAAACTGGGCTCCACTGAGGCAAAGTGTGACGATATTCATCCCACACCTCGCAAAACACTGCAGCGCCTGATTTGGTCTGAATGAGGCCTGAAAGGTTCCATTTTCTCACTCTGTAATGTTTGGACACCTTTCATGGCCACTGAACACCAAAGAAGTCATAATGCATGAGCACACGTCACCAACAGATCTGTGAAAATCAACCTACATCCACGTAAATGCAATCAGTTAATGCCGCCAGCTGCAGAGCTGCTGCAGCATCTGGTGAGAAGATGATGGCACATCAACAGAGGACTGACTACATCTGAGTGAGCTGAGAAAAATGGGAGCCTCTCAACTGTTTTCTTTTTAACCAATTTCTTTCCACTGTGAAGTCACCTGAGACCAGATGCTGAGCCGTTAGGAAACAGGCCTGGACCAACCTCTCCCTGCTGAAACATGGTTTCTGTAAATTCTCTGAGTGGAAATGATCCAAAAGGTCAGCGCCTCGAACGTCCTCCTCCGTAGAATCTGACAGCAGCTTCATCTCCAATAGTCTCTTTTGTCCTCCTGTGTGTTTGCTTCTACCTGTGCTGCTGTTGACACCTTGACCTCCCCCCCCCTCCCTTCCTCCCTCCCCCATCATAGTCTCACGTCCGTCCTCTCTGTCCGACTGGTGTCTCACAGCCGACAGAGGCAGAACAGCGTGGGGATGAACACCCCGAACGCCACCAGGATGGGGAACATTAGGCTGCTGTTGTCGGCGGCGTATGGGTTTGGTGTTCGCGGGCCTGACTGGACCCTGTACTTGGAACCTGCTGGGATCTTTTTCTTCCCACCTTCCTCGCCTCCCTCGCTATCCTCCTCTTCTTCCTCCTCTTCCTCGTGCTTCTCCAAGCCGGGGTGAGGCTGAAGTTTCGGGACGTCTGTCGAGTAAAAAAAGCAAAATAGGTGAGGTTCGTTTTGGGACCAACAGTCTGGATGTAAAGGGCCCGTCTGCAGCCTCAGGACTCACCCTCTAAAGTTCCCTTCATCACATAGAGAGCGCAGACCTTGGGGTTGTCATAATAACCCTGAAAAACAGAAATACATCCCATTGCATGATCCGTTATCTTCAATTTACGGCTACTTTGTTGACATTTTTAAGCATGCCCCCCCCAACAAGATCCTGTTTCATGGTGAAACGTCAAAATTAATCGTTGCCATGGCTACACCTTTCAAGTTTTACAAAAACCTTTGACATATTTTCATCCTTCAGGTGTTAAGATTCTACTGACCAAACTTCAAGTCGATCGGGTCAAATCTCTATGAGGAGTTCTTTAAAGTACGACGCCTGTTAGTCGCACAAAAACTAGGACTAAATAAAAAATGGCAGAATTCCTGTTGGTTTTAGGTCAGAGAGGCTTTTTATGGATCTTTCTTGGACGCAGACTTGTACCTAAGTTCTGGGTGAAACGGCCTCTGGGGGCGCTGTGGCGTCATTTTGCCACATCCAATCCTGAACCCCTTAAAACACTGAATTTTTTGTGACTTCTGACGGCCTACAGTGTTAAAAAAAAAAAAACAGAATAATAATCTTTACATGTGCTCAGGCCATAAGAACACCTTCTGTGTGTTTATTCTAAATTTATCTAACAGCAATAAAAAAATGAAAGAGTCAACATTCGGTGCAGGTGGACTAAAACACCTGAGCTGGGAGATTTTTTTCTCTTCCACTTGAATGTTAGAATATTTTGCAAAGAGAGCGATCAGTGCGTCATACTTCTGTGTTTTTAAAAAGAGGAAACAGAGAGGGGAAACAGAAATAAACTGACCACTGGAGAAACATGTTTTAGAGAATAAAAGTCCTGTGGTCTAAAAAGCCTCCATCAGATCATCTGATCTGTTAGAGCCCAGGGTTAAAGAGGGAAACGCCAGAATAACTATAGTTCCTCTGGTCTTCAGCCATTTCATCAGCATCTGTGTTTAAATACAGAATCAGTCTCTGTGTCAAACACACTTGTTAGGTTACGTCAATATTTTAAGGTTCTGGCTTTTGCCACCATTATCTTTTGGGAGCATCACAAACAATAAATCAAATAAATCTAAAATTTGAAACTAAAACTAAACTCATAAAACATTCAAAACTACCATCATTAAAAGATTCTCCAGTAGAAAATTCATCCTGAAACTAAAACCGTTTCCAATAAAAAAAAAATGTCACCAAAACTGGAAAAACTGAAAGAAGCAGAACTTTCATTCTGACGACGTAAAACATCCTCAAACTACGTTACCAAAATACATTTATCATTTAAATTCCCCAAATATCAAAAGAGACGTCTTCAGCTCATGTATGTGTAAAGTTTGGTAATAATATAATAAGGTTGATGAACGCGTTATGGTCCTGAAACAAGTTTGACTGATGGGAGTTTTTAAAAAATTGTTTAGGTATAAAAAGGTACTTCTTCAGCACATATGATAGTATGTGATACGTGTTCAAGGTTTTAAGACAAAAATAAAACGGAGATGTTTGAAGTCTGGTTAAGATACTGAATGTTTGGATGGACATGCTGATCACTACTCATTTCATTATTTCATTTATTTGGATATGATGTGTTACTTGTTGACTTTTAGAGGTGCTGGAGGTCGATTCATACCTAACAGATAAAATAACAATGAATAAATGAAACAACCTGCTGGGACATGTTTACACATGTAGGGTTTAAATAACCTGCTTTTAGCAAATCTCCGGACATGTGATCAGCAGTGTTTGAGCCACTAATGTGATTGTCATGATTAATGACATGGATCACATATGAGGTTTCACTACTGTTGCTCAACTGAACAAAACACATCAGAATTATTCAGATTTCCTTTGCTGTGTGGCAGAAGGCCAACATCAACCAGTCAGGTTCTCTCAGATAAAATCAGTATCTGCTCCACTAATCAACAAATCAACAAACGTGTTTGAACATCAACAAATCAAGAGAGTAGCTGAATGCAGAAAAAAGCAAACCGACGCTACGGTTCGACGCCGACATCCTGAACCTCCAGAGGTAATAATAATAAAAGCTCACCTTTACAAACTCCACCGTCAGCTTGCCGTTGAACGTGGACACCTCTCCTTGCACGCTCAGTTTGCCACGTCTAATGGAGAAGGGGACGATCTCATCGTGAGCAGTGCTGTGACCCACTCGGTCGAAGATGTCCAGGTCCTTCACCACCACATGGCCGTTTAGACGGACGTCAAACACCTGGAAAAACACGTCCAAAAATCAGCCCTGATCCTAACACACAGAGGACTGTCTAGAAACTAGAGCAGAACAACGTGACAACATATGGAACGTTGAAAATGACATCATCCACATTAAAGGAACAGTTTGCCCAAAAATAAAAAGACAGGCTACAGTGAAGATTTCCGCTTATAAAGGATACAAATAACGACTTTTTGAATGAATTGTGGATCTTCTGGAGGCTTAAGGCCGTATGAGCTGCATGGAGTCATTTATGTCTGTTTTTTAAACTCGTCTCCATCTTCTTCAGGTGTTTAGCAGAAAGCTGCTCCGCTGTTTTACTGTGAAGCTCCAGAGATGTTTGGTGGACTTTCTATCTAAATGATAATGACTAAATTTTCATATTTGGGGGAACGGTTCCTTTAAAATACTAGAATATCTCTGAATCGTACCTTCTGCTGCGACTGAGCAAAGTAAACTTCTGCATACTTCATGACTAGTATATAGTCTCCTTCCTCCCGTATAGGAACATCGTATCCAAACGTGTCCTCGTTGTAGCGCTCCGTCTGATACAGGATCTGGTCCTCCGGACTGGAGCGCAGGATCGGCAGACGGACCCCATAATCAGACGCTACAAAACAAGAACAGCATCCGGTTCACAAGCTGCATGACAGGAAAACCGACCACGCTTTCAGTGATCTGACCAACTCTGACCTTTTCTCACACATTACTACAGTTTGTCCACTTCCTGTAAATACAGCCTCTGCGGCTACTTTCACATCACCAGGCTGAAGTGACTCAAGTCACAATTTTTGCCTTAATGTCACATAAATGTGATTTGTTTTGCTCATATGCGACATATCTGTTTGTTCATGAGTGTGAGCAGCACAAATCACATCACTTACTTTAGCAGTAGAGTCCTACAGTGTTTTCTGTTAAGGCCTAAATTTTACATAAGTTTTAGGTTAATTACTTTTATTGTTTTACTGCATATTAGCAATATGGCTAAAAATTTTCGCTGACAAAAGTTAAGAGATTTTTTGCCTTGCACAAGAAAGAAAAAGGACACAAATGACAGCAAAGGCCCTGAATGTTTCTAGAGATACAACTGGATGCATAGTTCACAAGGTCGAAGTTAAAAGGTACAGCGGTGACTCTACCTGGGCGTGGCAGAAAAGGGAAGTTATTAACGGCCGCCACCAGATTCCTGAGGAGGCAGGTGGACAAAAACCCTTGACTGACTGAAAAAGACCTGCAGAAAGACTTGGTGACAGCAGGCAGAGGTTTCAGTTGAGACACTATATGTTGAAAGACTTCATGCCTGAACTCCAGGTGAACGTTCACCACCGCTGACCCAGAAGCTCCAGAAAAGTGGGCTCCAGTAGCTCAGAACCATCTAGATCAGACCCAGAAGTTCTGGATGCTGTTCTGTGGAGCCAGGAAACCAAACTGGAACGTTTGGGGCCTCTGGATCAGCGGTATGTCTGGAGGAGGAAGAATGAAGCTGATGCTGAAAAGAACAGCCTACCTACAGTGAAGCATGGCGGTGGATCAGTGAGGCTCTGGGGCTGCTTTGCTTCCTGGACCACTGGAAACCTGCAGCCTGTAGAGGGTCAGATGGATTCCATCAAGGATCAGGAAATCCTAGAAGAAAACGTCTCCATCTGTGAGGAAGATGAAGCTCGGCCGTCATTGGACGTTCCAAAAGGACAATGATCCCAAGCAGACCTCAGAGTCCACCAAGGCCTGGTTTCAGAAGAAGTCCTGGATCATTCTAGAGGCCGTCACAGTCGCCTGACTGGAATCCATAGAAAATCTCTGGTGGGATCTGAAGAAGGTGGTTGCAGCAGGTAAACCAGGAATATTCCAGAACTGGAGGCCTTTGTCCGTGAGGAATGGGCTAAGATTCCTCAGGAACGCTGCCAGGAGCTGGTGTCTGGATCTGCATCATGTTTGCAGCAGGTCATAGCAGCTAAAGGGTCTACAAAGAACTAGAGACGCTGGTCATTAAGGATCATTTAGAGACTGAGGAGTCAGGAAAGGAGATCTGTATCTGTATCAGTATCTGTTGTACTGAGCTATTTGAACAGCTCTTGTGTGATTTGATTATTGCAAACAGCAGATCAATAGTAGATTTTGCCAATAAACCTATTATACAATGGGGGTCAATGAACATTCTCCTTCATGTTACATGGCCACAAATCAGATATTCACCTGATTTGAAAAGATCTGATTTTTGTAAAAACTCAGCCATGAAAAAAAAAATCTTAATTTGTGTCACATTAAGGCAAAATATTAGAATCGAGCCACTTCAGCCTGTTAATGTGAACGTAGCCTCTGTCTACCGTGACTCTCCAGTCAATCTGATTCCACCACCTGCTCCACACGCTGAGCGGAGAGGGGAGGAGCTGCAGCTGTATGCTGACTCCTCATTAATCTATAAACCAGACATTGCTAGGGCTTCTGATGGAAATGTTACCTGAAGAACGGCTCACACCTTCACAATGTCACTCCCAGCACACCTTACAGGTGAAGCCCAGAGAGGCTAATATTAGACAAAAGAACTCACCTTTGCCAACCTTCCCTTCCAACGGGTCTTTTTTGAAGTTAATACCGTGCACGTCTACATGTGCTTCACCTCCGGCATTGACAGCCCAGATCACCCGTTCAGTGAGACTGGGGCCGCCATCGTCCGCCCAACACTGCTCCACCAGCAGCGCCAGCACCGCTGCGAGCAGACCGACGACGAGCTGCGCCGTGACCCGCTGCATCGCCACACAGGCCGGCCCCTAGACAGACACACACACAGCGTCTGAATCTGACAGCCTTTCCGTATAGAAGCAGTAACATGAACCGCATAAGGTCAGCTAGCGCTAGGAGCTAGCCAGCCTGTCTTGATGACATGCAACATGATATGAGAGTTAGCCAGTATGCTAACGTTAACAGCCGGCAGTAGCACAAAAGCCTACAAGACAACATGAAATCACTAACAAGTATACTAACTTAACCAAATTATGATATATCGCATGTGTGTTTAAAATAAAACACTAAAAAAATTGAAATGAGCATGATAGCTAGCTAGCTAACCTACCTGTCTAACCGGTCTGAGATTCCAGCTATCCTTAATGGAAATGTCTCTTACTTCCCCTTCCACAAATATCTCCAACACGTGTGTGTAAGCTTGTCCCTGCGGGTACAGTCTCACCAGGTGGCTCTAAATAACTTTACTGACTGGAGATATTCTCATATGTTAGTGGCCACAGCTTCCTACACTGACTTTCATTCAAAGTGTGCACACAGACAGTCACTTGGTCTGCTAGCTTACAGCGGCTGGCGGTTAGGAGGGGGCGGAGCTGTACTACCTAACTTACATAGCCATAGCCAATGAGTGACAGTTACCGTGTCAAATCACACCCTCCCTTTACGGACCACAGGTTTTATGTCTGATAAGAAAATCACATCGTACTTTGTTATAATATTATGCTGTCATATATTTTATGGATTATAAGCATTTTTGCGCATATTCAACACTGGTTGACGGGCAGGTTGAAGCCTTTTATTCCACGTGAGATCAGCTTCCCATATCCCGGGTTTTGCCTCTCAGGCAGCAGTCTCAATTTGTGTACACATACTCATTTTGGGAGAATGGTAGCCTTGATGTTAATAATATTTTATTAAAAGGACGACTACCTACTTTACATAGCAACTTTACTTTTAACTTGGGAACAAAGCTAAAAATGGTACTACAAGGCCTGACCCAGGGAAATAAAAACACGAATCCTTAAACCACAAATATGTTCATGAAAGGGTATTTTATAGTCATTTTCCGTCCATCTTTGTTGTTATAAAGTGATTTCTCGAACCCAAACGCAAGATTTTTTCAACTATAAAGTTTCTACATAATTATTCAAGAGGCTGAAATGTATTTTAGAAAAATAGAGGACATGTCTTCCTTAAGAAACCAAGATGTCACCCTCTTTCCGGTATGGTATAGTCCGAGTCTTCTCCAATCAGGAGAGTCCAACGCAGCGAGCACACGGTTGCCCGACCGGAGTGAATGGAGATAGTTGCTATAGCAACAGGAATACCTCCACGGATGGCAGGTGTTCTATGTGTTTTATGAGTGTTCTTTAGGCAATACAGCGCTGGTGAACATTCATTTATCCATTCCTTATCCTGGAAATGAAGAAAACATACAGCTTATTTTTGGTGGTGCATACACAGGCTAGGTGGTGCAGCAGATTTTTAAATATTTGCAGTAAATATAAAAAATTTAGAACAAACCCAAAGACTAATGTTCCCACCATATAGCCTACTGTGCATATGTGCTAACGTCTTAAGTATTTCTCCAGCAGATAAGTGGCCCAGCAGCAGCACGTCATTGCTGTGCCTGCAAAAACCTCCTCCATTGTTTCTAGAGGAAATCTAATTTTTGCACTGAGGATTTTGTCATTTCAAGTTGTACCAGCAGTTAAAAACAGGAGCCATCAAGAGACTGCAGACCTACGCAAAACCAAACTGAGTGTATCAGCATGGATACAAATTCTTTCAGTTTAGCAGTCAGTTATAAATAAATATCAAAATCATGCTAATGAAAGCTACATGTACATGTAAAAATTATGTAGTTTACAAGACATGCTCTAGAAATGTAACTTACCTTCTTTTGAGGCCAAGTCTGACACCAAATTCGTGCCATGGAAACGCAAAAAAATACAAATTATAATTAAAGCTGCAAGCAGTGCGCCAACTTCGGCCTCACTACTGCACACCTGGATAAATGCAAGGCTCTGTATCTGCATGCATTATGGACACTGAGGGAGGGATTGTGATTTACCTTATTTTGTCCACTATGTGGCGCTAGACAATACCTAATAATTTTGACTCATCTTTGGTTATGTCATGTGAAGGCCGCACCATGAAAATGTAATCAAAATCAAATAAAAATTGTCACATGAGACATTTTTGCATTTGCCAGCAGGTGGCGCTATCACTGTTACTCAATATTGTTGTGTAGATGTCTTCAGGGTGGGACTTTAAACATATCTACCAAGTTTCATACATGTAGGTTAAACACAGACTCGGATATGCTCATTTGAAGTTGTACAGGGGGCGCTGTGGAGCCATTTTGCCACAACCGATCCTGTAAACCATATGAGATCATAAGTACTACCACCTTTGACGAGTGTGTCAATTTAGGTGAGCATCTGATCTTCCCTGGCCTCTCAACAACAACTTCCTGTTTGTTGGCGAACATCAAACGTTCCGTCGCCGCCCTGTGACCCAAACTCACAATATTTACAATAAAGCTTCATCAAGGCTTTATGGCTTTACTCACCTAATCACTAGGTGGCGCTGTGACTATTATCAAATTTTTCTGTATGGATGTGTTCAGGGCAGGACTCTTATCCAACATGTGAAGTTTGGGGCAGATTGGACCATTGACAGCAGAGTTATAACAACTTCCTGCTTCACGGCGAAACATCAACATCCGCCACACAGCCACGCCTACAACTTTGCAGGAAAACGCACAAGCTTCAAAATCCTGTATTACCGACTTGTTATTACTGTTCTCGCTGAATTTGAAGGTGACATGCTCAATGGCCTAGTAGTAGTTTCTGAAAACGTAAAATATGTCATTTCCTGTTGTCAGTAGGTGGCGCTATGACTATAGCTAAATTTTGTCATTTGGATGTTTTCAGGGCGGGACTCTTAGCCAGCATGTGAAGTTTTGTACTGTTTGGACCTTAGACAATGAAGTTATGACAATTTTCATTTTCATGGCTAACCATCAAAATTTGACGAAATGTGATGCCTGGCCACACCGTTCAACGAAAACTCAGGATTTGAGCAACTTTTCATCCTCATGGGGTTTCGGTAGTTCTGACCAAATTTGAAATTGATTGGGTAAAATCTCTAGGAGGAGTTCGTTCAAATACAAAGTGTATGATTTTCCAAAAATGGCAAAAAATGGCCTCAAAAATCAAAATGGCCGACTTCCTGTTTGTTTGAAGGCATTGGTCTGAGAGACTTTTTTGTCGATCTCTGTCAGTTACACATGTGTACTAAGTTTCGTACATGTACGTTAAACTGGAGGCAGGGGCTTCACTTAAGGGGGTGCTAGCGAGCCATTTTGCCACAGCCATTTCCAATCACCATATCACACGTAAATTTCACACCCGACTAATTTTTCTGCCAACTTTCATGAGTTTTTGAGTATGGGCAAGCCCCCAAAAAAGGGATTCATTTGGCAGAAGAAGAATAATTCCTTGCAGAACAACATGGTCCTCGCACGCTTCGTGCTCGGGCCCTAATAATTTGTAATTAGGAAAAGATACACTTGGTATCGTTCCTGGTATGCATTTACAATTTATCAAAGAAAGATTACACAGTTTGCAAGATATGCTTCAAAATTGAAAAATACTCTTGTCATAAGAATACGTTGTTGCCATGGAAATGCAAAAAATGTTAAGAGGAAAAAGTACCACTTCAGTATATGGTTGAAGGGTATGCAAAATTTTAAATAGTTTAATGCTCCGGACAAAGACTCCACACACAACATAGCTCAAATGTAATATTTTACCCCAAAATGAGAAAAATAAAAATGTAAAAAATCCCCAAATATCAGAATATCAGCATATGTTTGATATGTTAGTGAAGTTTCAAGAGAAAATACTGAACGTTTTTTGAGTCATGCCACAGATAGAAAATGTTAACAGAGTGATAGCTATATCCTCCTCCATCAAACGCCAAGGGCATAAAAAATAAAGCTAGTCATAGGTCACACAGATATTACAGTTCTGTTCATCTGAAGACTTCTGCAGTCTGACATGCATGAATAATAGATATCATAAGGACATGCAGTGACAGCACAGGGTCATACTTATAAACTGATAATGACAGTTTAACAGAGACAAGGATGAAAAAAGATAACATGTTTTTAGAAATCATTTCATGGCTAAATTAAAAGCCTAAAACCATTTTTTCTTTGGTAACATCAACAAAAGCAAAGAGATTCAAATGTAAATATCTTTTATTTTTCTACATTAACTGGATGAAATGTTTACTTTGTTAGAGAAAAATGCAAATGTGCATATTGAATTAAATTAATTTCTCTCTTTGGCATGCATAAAAATTGCTTCAACAACACAGATGTGTGAAACGGTAACACAATCATATTGACATTGACATTCAGTACAGGTATAACATAATCACAACCACTGTACAGTTTATATATGAGGCTCCAGCTGTATGATCTCAGACAGGGCCGGGTGGATTTTTAAAACTGACATTAAATGTTTCCAGAGCTACAAATTCAAACCTGTGAGCACTGACAGATGCTGCTCACATACACTGCATAGGATTCTGCAAACCACAACATGCTAATGTCAGTGAACTCTCTGGACTGAAGGAACAGTTCACCCAAAAACAAAACTTTAGTCATTATCGACTCAGGCACATGTCAATGGAAAGTCAGGTGTCCACAAACAAAAAACAATGTCAGACTCTCCGGTTGTGCTTGATGCTGCAGACTCTTGAGTTTATTAACTTTCCTCCAATCTAGATTTGTTGAACCACTACAATAATCTTATTCTGTTGTGTTGATTTTAAAAGGTTACACTGCCACCTACTACAGCGTTTTCAATCATTTTTGTGTATCCGTGAGTACAGGGATCGTGTTGAAAACGATGCTGTGTGAACGCAGAAGTTTTTCGAAACGCAAAGAAAAAACGTCTCCATTTTCAGGGAAAACGTTATCGTGTAACGAGGCCTGAGACATGACTTTCCATCAGTATGGGGGTGTAGGTAATTTTTGAGTAAACTGATCCTTTAAGCTTAGACCCAGACCTCTAAACTGCCCTTAATCTAAGACTGTAGTGAAAAACATACATTAAATCTGATCTTTGTTGCACATAGAACAGACTGTGATGCTTTCATACCACTGAACTGACACAGATGGTCACACAGTTACAATGCAGGTGTTATATTGCCACATAGGTTCCTGTAAGGAACAACAATGTCACAAAGAAGACACTCCACTTATTATTATTTGTAATATGACACGTGTGTGAAGACGAACTGACATGTTCAACACAGACCTTTAACGTCTTTTCTAGACATTCACTCCCTCATCCTGACTTTGTTGAACATCGATGGCGACAGACAAGACACAGAATCTATCCACACAGGATGTTATCTAGAGGGAATTAAAGTGCAGGAACATAAGTTGGACAATCATCAGCTAGGCTACGGCAAATTCTGCCTCAGTGGAACTGGAGACTTTTCAGGAAGAACACTTATTGATTGAAAATGTGAGGTGACTCTGTAACATTCAAGGAGATTTAATTCCAGTGTCATTCAGATTTAGGTGGCTCAGAGATCTTAGCATGTCCTCTGTGGTACTCGGTCAAGTATTTAGAAGGACTTCACATTCAGGACAGATCATTTTATGTTCTTAGCGAGACATCATTCGTACGAACTCTGTGGACAAAGAGAGGAGAAGCATGACAAGATGCAACAGCTGCACCAACACATGCCATAAATAAGACGTTTGAGATTTACCTTCAAAGTCAACGAGTCCGTCGCCGTTTAGGTCAACATCCCTCAGGATGTCTTCTACTTCCTTTAGACCCACCTGGGAACAAAACGCTGCTCAGTATTCATTCACACAAGACTGGTTCAAAACCAGTTCAGACCTAGAGTTAACATCCATCCTGAGTGGTCCAATCATGAGTAGACAGCACTGAGTACAGGTGTGAACGCAGTCAAAGAGGACACAGTTAAGGTCCAATCCCTCAAACCACATTCAGAGGTGGTCTGGACCTCATATGTCCTGAGACACACTGAGAGATCGCCCACTCAAAGATGAGCCAGGAAGTTTTATTTTACTTTCTACAATTCCAGGTGTGAACTGTCAGACTCAGAGGTGATTGGACCACCCAGGATGGATGTTAACACCAGGTGTGAACAGGGTCTCTGTTCTCTCTCTGATCCAGATTCTTACCTGTTGGCCCAACAGCTTCCTCATTGCATCTCGGAGCTCAGATGTGCTTATGGCACCATCTCCATTGGTGTCAAACTGAGAGAAACAACATTAAAAATAGTAAAAATCTACAACAGGATCAGAGCAACAGAAACCGGTCTGACTCCAGAGACTCTCACCTCTCTAAACGCGTCTTTTAACTCTTTTATTCCGATCATGTCTGCGGTTTCGGCGAGGAGTTTTGGGCCCATCAACTCTACAAAATCCTCAAAATCAACATGACCTCCCACTGAAGAGACAGACATTTTTACACAGACTTTCAAACCACAGTATATGGACATAATACAGGATGCATGAGACGGTTCAGTCCTTACAGTTCATGTTGATCTGCTGGCTCAGTTCAATCAGCTCCATCTCAGTGGGCATGTATCCCATGGTTCTCATACAGTTTCCAAGATCCTTACAGCTGATGAATCCGTCCTTGTCCTTGTCAAACTCTTTGAAAGCATCTCGCAGCTCTGTTGGGAAACAACAGGATAATCATTACTAACTGAATTACATGGCTCTCATCTTATTTAGATGACCTAGGACTGTATTTTGGTAATGGATGGCCGTGAATGTGGACAAGTTCTGACCATCATCCATTAGCCTTGACTAGGTCTTTTCAATCATGCAGAGAAAAATCTCACCAACATCATGGTTTACTCTGAAATGCACCAATGACTGTTATTTCTATGTTATGACTAAATGATGGTTATTCATGATTTAACATGTTTTGGTTGTGGGTACTTAAAAAAGTCTGTTCAGTGAATCACATGATTGTTTGTTTCAGTAGATTAGAGCTAGTGAATAGTAATTACAGGGTTTTTAAAATCATGCGTTTCCACTGTTGGTCAGTATATATATATATATATATATATATATATATATATATATATATATATATATATATATATATATATAAATATATATTCTCAGTACAGTCCTGATTTCCTCCTGGTTTGTCTTCTGACACTTTGTGGAAGCTGAACAGACATGTAGGACTGTTTGTCGTTCTACGTTGTAGTTTTAAATAAATTATTTTCACTTTAACTTCAGTGGTGAAAGAGAGAAACCTACCATCCATTTCTTCAGGCCGCAGCTCTCTGTCCTGTTAAGACATAACATTTAATTAGTGCTCAGTGAAAATCTACGACACCTGAGAAAAACATCATCACACATCATAACAAACACGTTCTGTGGGAGCGACATGCTAACATACCGCTGACAGCGCTGTGGATCGAACGATGCCCAAACCTGAATCAGCGACCTGCTCCATTACAGTCAGACAGTAAAAGATGACAGCAGAAGAAAGTCTCCTCATGACAAACCCTCACAGGATAAATAGGCTGATTCCTATCAAGCATGACTGGGAATCATAACCTCCCAGTTCACAGAAGAATGTGGATCTTTCTATTTTTTCAGGGCTTGCTTACAATGAATGCAACCTTTAAAGGGCAGAAGGAGAGATTAATGTATCCCAGAACCCTCAGGGGTTAACAGCCGGAGCGGCGAGAAGTATAAACACTGAGCGCCGACGTCAGGCCTGAAGAACCGTCTGATCGGAACCAGTGACGAGAAAACACAGGAGGAAAACACAACCAGCCCTTCAGTCACACCATCACCTCGTCCACTGACGATTTACTTAACGCTGTTTTCACTGAGACGTCACAGTACAGAATATTAAAGGGACAGCTTAGCCAAAAATAAAGATTCAGTCATTATCTACTCTGCCACATGTTCATGGAAAGTCTTTGTCCATCAAACGTTTCTGGAGCTTCAAAGTAAAACATTACAGCAGCATTCTGCTGAACAACTGAAGGAGATGGAGACTAGTTTAAAAAAACACCCGAAGACATTATTAACAGACGAATTCTCCACTTTAGCCGCTAAGCTAAAAGTGTGCATGAGCTCAAACGCATGTACATGTTCCACTAGACAAGATCAAGACGAACTTACCCATTTAAAGTTTGACAATAGGTTGAGATGGTTTCGGCCCCAAAACCTCTAATCACTGGTTTACCAGATAAAACTGAGACTCTGAGCTCCACATATCCTGAGGAACCTTCAGAGGAACCAGTTTCTAGATGGTTCCATTAGTCTTTGTCATAATTTTCATGAACATAATTAACAGGATTTGTTTGTCAGCAGGTTTAAACCCAAACTGATGAACAGATTTCCACAGAACTTGGTTGAAGGATTGGGCCTGAATCAGACATGTAGGATTGTTGGTCCTTGGTCGAGGTATACGCTCCACTGGGTACCATTAAAAATGTAAAACTAGTCTCCATCTTCTTCAGGTGTTTAGCAGAATGCTTCAGCTCTGTTTTACTGTGAAACTCCAGAAATGTTTGTGGATTCAGAAACTTCACCCGACTTTCCATCTGCAGCAGATAATGACTGGATTCTTATTTTTGAGTGAACTGTTCCTTTAAGACTGAAAGCATGATGTAACAAATTATGGATGCTGTTGCATTCCCATTTGTGAGCTCATCATTTTTAAACCTGTGTTTCTCCAGCAGGCTAAAGCAGCAGGAATGAAGATTAGCTGTAATGCTAACATACAGACTTACTGTACATAGCCTGCCTGTATGTGGCCCTGCCTTTACTCAGGAAGACACAGGTTTGACCCAGAATGTTAATCACCAGAACGCAGCTTGGCATCATGGAAACAATGGACTCCCGATGAGGCCCGACACACCCTGCCTGGCCCCTCTCCTCACAGGACAGCACCCCTCCGAATCTCCTCCCAGCTATCCTGGAGCATTTTCCAGGAGGAAGATGCTCCAGATCTTCACAGCAGATAAAGAAACAGATTGATGTGTGACAGTCTGCATTAAATAAGATGGAACTTCTCTGTGTACCAGTGAGAGAAACAGAGATGCATCAATGAAACAGCATCCTGCCAAGTTTCCAGTCATCGTTCATAACAGTTTACTCGCCGCGCTGGAGGCGCTGGCACCTCACAGCTATGCACTGTGACAGGAACAGTAAACACAAGAGATGACAGCAGGAGCACATCGTCCTCTGTGGGACAGAAAATAGGTCCCGTTCCTGTCCATCAGTATTCAACACTAGAGAACCAATGACAAGATTCCATTCATTAAGGACTTTCTACGTGACATGACCAACATTAAAACTCAAACCTGAGTCTAAAATGTCATAAACTGATTATTTTGTGTGCCAGGCATGTCAAAAAGGAGACATAATGAACCTCAGCCAAGGCAAATCAGATAAGATCTGCATCCTTGGGTCAAATCTCTGTGACGCTATTAAATACATCGTCCCATGTGGACAGAGTTTTTTTCAGAAGATATGTCTTCAGACGTGTCCGAAAACAGCTGTTTGAATTATGGCGACACTGCCCCCAATGATTTGTGGTGGTACTGCTCCATACATCTGCATCTGGAAGGCTCCATATCCATGTCTACGGCTGAGTTTTTAATGTTGACAATCTGATCTCAGGTCAGTCTGGATCATTATTATTATCTGTTATCTCACAGTAGTGAATTTTCTGTGATCCTATAAATGTAAACATTCTGGATCACCAGATGCAGAATATGACTTGGATCCAGATCAGACTCTGATGTGTTCTAGATCTTATGGTGATGTCATCGTGTCATTTCTATCCAATCATTGTAGACATTATCCAGGAAGTTAGAAGATAAAATCGAGTAATGGTAAAGAATCCTTTAAAAACATTCTGGATCCAGATGATGATCTGGATGATGATCCGGATCACCACCAGAATCTGATGGATTGTTGCTGCTAACAGACAGACAAACAACGCTGGTAAAAACATATAAAATAAATCTTAATCTTACAGTTAGTTGATTTCATCAACATCCATGTTTAAGTTTGAGCAGAGAGAGGAAGCAGTGGAAACAATCGTACCGTTCTCATTGGCCAGTCGAAGCAGTTTCCCATCCCAAAGAGAGGAACTAAAAACGACCAGGAGGACTTTTTCTCTGTTAAGCTCACAGTTTGGATTTTGTGAGGAGTAAAAACTCTGGTTTCAGCGAGACCCATGCTGACACTAAGTTCCAGCTGGTTGAAACAAACTAAACGACGCTGAGAAGAAGGAGCAGCGAGGAGTCAGTAGAAGGAAGAGGAGAAACTAAATGACAGGAGGAAGAAGAGCGAACAGGGAAACAGAATCATGCCTATTAAAGGAGACGAGGCTGATCCACCGTCTGGGACATATTTCACGCAAATGTCACACAGAACAAACTGTGAAATAATCTGTGAACGACACAGACATTAAACAAGCAGCGATAAACAGGCTTCCTGCAGGAAAATATTCTGTTAACAAATTTCAATTTAACTTCATTTGACTGAAGACAGACTGTTAGTACATGAGAAATTAGTTAATTAGTAAAAGTCCACTGGATCCAGATTTGGATCATGTAAATCCTAAATGAAGATGTCATATCTGTGGGAGATACTGAGACTAGACATAGTCTGATAGCAGAATGCTAACCTGTTTGTCTTGTGCTAGCACCCTGCTAACATCCTAAAGTCAGCTTTAGCATCACCTTTTGCTGCTCGGTCACAATATCTGTCTGAATGTTGACAGTCCTGGTTTTATTTCATTTTTTATTTTTATATTCAATTATAATTTTTTAAAACTTATTTATTTTTTAATAGTATTTTGCTTTTATTTTTTCCCCATTTTATCTTTGTATTTAGTTATTTTTCTTATCCATACATTTAATTTGATTTTTTGATTTTTTTTAATCAAAGTCCCCACTATCATCCTAAACAAAGTTCATCAGTCATTCGTTTATTTTTAATTTTTTCCATTCTCTTTTTATTTGTATTATATTGTATTAAAATATTCTATATTTTTAGTATTTTTTATTTATTTAATTTTTATTTTCTTCATGTTATTTTTTTAAAGTTTGTTTTTATGCTTTATTTTATATCTTATTTTTAGATATTTTATTGCTAGCACCCTGCTAACATTAAAGTCAGCTTTAGCGTCACTTTTCGCCGCTCGGTCACAACATCTGTCTAAATGTTGAGTCCTGCCTCTAATTGGTCACAGTGGTTTTTGACATGTTTAGACATCTCTTATATAAACTGATGATGATATTTCGGTAAAGAGAAGGCCCCCCTTTTTCCTGCAACACCACGTCTCCATTTTTACTGGAGGGATGTGACGTAGAGAGGTGAAGAAGGGAGAGAGGACCAAGTTGTGTGGAG
The DNA here is from genome assembly GCA_037577475.1 of Chaunax sp. Z400. Classification (NCBI taxonomy): domain Eukaryota; kingdom Metazoa; phylum Chordata; class Actinopteri; order Lophiiformes; family Chaunacidae; genus Chaunax; species Chaunax sp. Z400. The sequence continues at coordinate 1,551,643 of CM075187.1, forward strand.
TCATTTATTTATCGGAAATCATTAAAGAAAAGCTTAATATCAGATCCGATAATCAATGAATCAAAGAGAAGGTCACTGTGGCCTCCAGCAGCCACATGACAAACAGAGTTACTGTATGGTCCATCTGTTAGAGTCACATTCATCTAAACCTACAGGCAACAACAGACAGCTGGTGAGGTCATCTTCTCCCTTCATCAAAGGTCTTCATCAGTTCTCCATCTCTGATCACATGAACTGAAACACGACCAGCAGCAGTAAAAATCCAGCTTACTTTGAATGCATCGTTCAGTGTATGTTTTCCTCCAAACGTTTGTCACTGAACGCCTCACGTCTCATCAGAAACCTCGTTTAGGTCACAATAATGTTTTCACAGGTTATTTATAGAATAGGTTTTTCTTCATGTTCCCAAACCGAAAACCTTCCTACACGACAAAAACTGAAACATAGATTAAATATGTAAAAAATAAGATGAGTATTTCTTCTTACCAGATAGTTTTTATGTTTATATTTCATCCTCACAAACTTCATTTCAATTTGTTCATTTTTCTTATTTCAAGCATTTTAATCTCTCCACATATTAAAGAGAGAACTGATCTGATAACTTTTAATCAATAGGAAATTCTAAAGCTTCGTGCAATTTGTCATCTTGCTATACATGTGACATTTTTATTATTGTCTGAGATTAATTTCTCATCTCTAGTTGTAGCACAAGAATATTCACAGTGTGTTATTTTGTAGCATATTGACAGATAATATCATTGTTATACTAGTTCACTATCAGAATGAATAAAATAGTGATGCAGGCTTCACGTCTTTCAGTGTTTGTGGTAACAGTAACGTGGTGACGGTCAACAAACAGGATGTGACTGAAGCTTTTTCTCATTTATATTTTAAATCTGCAGCCTCATGTCTCCCAGCAGTCATTGCTGCAATCCTCCATGTTTGACTTTGATGACACATTGATGTGAGCAGGAATGAGAAAACCGTTCACACTGCTGTCACATCAGCAGGAATCAGATCTGATTCTGGATCAGATCTGATTCTGGATCAGATCTGATTCTGGATCAGATATGACAGAGTTCCAAATCAGAATTGAAAGGTTCAGATTCCATGTGATTTGTACAGAAGATTACTATATTCACTTGAGAAAAAAGATGCTGCCCTGTTTTTCTGAATTAATGAGATAATTATCTCAGAATTCTGAGATAAGTTTTCATGGAAAAAAACTCTGCTGTTTTTCTGAATTAATGACATAACTATCTCATTAATTCAGAAAAACAGAACAGCTAAGAGGCAACAGCGCTAACCACGTCACCACTGAGAAAGAAATCTCTCTAAATTCATTCATATTACTGAAAATGTCTGTTTCTCTACAGTCTGTCCAGAAATGAAGGTTTGTAAATCTACTCGTTTTAGAAACATCTGTTTATACAAACTATATATAGGTGCATGTTAGCATAAAGCTAGCTAGCCAAAGAAGCTACCAATCCTGGCTGAATAGCTATGATTGATTAATTATGGTTGTTTGGAGACATCTGGCTGTATTTAGAAGCTACATAGACAGATGACAACACATCTGTTTTAAGAGTGACCGTTAGCAGACACTGAAAACAAACTACTTCATATCTATGAGTACTTTTGTAGAAATAACAAATTACTAGTATCTATATGGCAACCATTCAAATTGTTTTTTTTCCAAATCTCCCATTGGCCATAAATTAAGTTTTAGATAAAAATAAAATGGGATATGGATTTAGGGTGACAGCTTATTATCGGCCACAAAATTTCTAGGAGCGCCCCTGGACTTCATGAGAAAAACTCCTGAAATGTTTTGGATTTAATTCTCATGAAAAAATGCGGATCCTTTGAATCCTTACCTGCCCAAACAGTGAGTTGAGGATTGTGCGTAAATTGATGTCGGACGCAGAAGAAGCAGCGCTGGACCTCCGGGAGCGACGAGAGGACCTGCTGGACAGCGGGACCAGGGGGCAGGAGGACAGGGATGGACTGCTGACCTCATTAGCCCCTTTTTGGTCACATACAGGAGCCCAATCGTCCTCCGACAGAGAGGGCACCTTGGGGATCGGGCGGGTGTGGCATCGACGGGGATGCTCGGTTTCGGGTGGTCCTGCTGGCGGTGGTCGGTCCTCCCGGTGGGGTTTCCTGCGGTGGTGATGCCGGTGTGCGGGTTTGGATGACCTGCAGCGCTCCCTAACACCTCGGCCCGCCTCGCCGTTTGTCTCCGGTGGGTCGGGGCCGTGAGGCGCGTGTGACTTACACTTGCCCCGTGTGGCTGCGGTACTGTCCTGGTTGCCGATGAGCGACGGGTGACACAAGGGTCTCCGGGCGCTGATGTCGCCCTCGGCAGACCAGAAGGAGTCCTCGGCGGCGGTACGGTGGTGATGCTGGTGCTGGCGGTGATGCTGACTTCTCCGGCTCTCTCCGGTGCGTTCAGGGGGAAGCGCTGGTCTCCCCGCCGCCGAGGATGATTTCAGTAAGGAGGTCGTGGATTCTGATTTAGGAAAGGAGGCGCTCATTGTCTCGGTGGGTCGATCGTCGACATCACGCAGTTTTCTCCCAATGGTCGACCCATGTTAGCCAAGCCTTAAGTTACAGACTTCATTTCAGCACCTGAACGCGGTGCGGCAGCGCGCGCACAGCGGAACACGTCGCTGCAGAGCGCGTCACCTTCTCATTGATGTGATGCCGCTCAGTGGTACCGTGGAGGTGACGTGGGTCTGGACGGTTGTAAGGATAGGGCGGACCCACAAAATGAAACCTACGCATGAATAAATTAATAAAAAAATAATATAATAAAATGATCCAGATATGTAACAATAACTATTTTTGTGAAGCTGTTGCTGATTTGTTAATTCAGCTCTATTAGTTATGATGTATGGTGTTGGCATTTACCTGCTCATTATAAAAACCTGCAAAAAATTGACCGATAAGAAATAATGTGAAATGAATCCTTCTTTGGAGCCATTTTGCTTCACAATACCTTAATGTAGAAACGTGATTAAAAGTCTAAACTGGTCTCCAGACTCTGGACTTTACTGGACTAAATGGACATTTTGATATCTAGACTGGTTTTCATGAAATCCCAGTTTAGGTTTAGGGTCATTTTGGCTGGTTTCAGATTTTATAATGGGTGTTAATTACAGGAATGTTGACAGAGTGGTGACATCATCATTAGAATGGTGACATCATCGTTAGAGTGGAGGGGAGCTGGAAAACCGTCTAAAAATCTTCTTCTCACTCCCTCAGTTTTTACTCCACATCCATAATGTTGACATGAAAACGTAGTAAAATGTGTGCTGCTTCTAGTGATGCTAATTTGGAAGCTAACAGACAAACACTTCTGGCTCAGGGAGGCCCCGAGCAACAGGAAGTCCAACCAACTGCCTCATCAGCTCCCATTTGAACTTTGAGCTGAAAATAGTGGAGGAAAGCAGACAGTAGCAGTTTTCTCTCTGCTGTCATGTTGACATTTTGAACTTGATCCATACAAATGATAGATCTACATGTTCAGCAGCTTCTTAGGATGCTGACGGTGTCTCATTTTAACAAGACCACCTACAGGGTTTGGATCAGGCTCTGGTTCCAGTGCTGCTTTAGGGGCTTTCTCTCTGTCTACCTCAATGAGTCGGCATTTTCAGGACCAGATACAGTTACACACAGCTGATGCTGATTGGCTGATTCAAATCCAATCAGTTTACTCCTCTGCTCTGATCGGTCCATTCATGTTCAGTTCAAACCCTCAACAGGAAACTGGACCTACTGTACTACTACTAATAGTACTATTAGTATTACTACTAATAGTACTATTAGTATTACTACTAATAGTACTATTAGTATTAATATATATGCACTGACAAACTTCATTTGTAAAGAAATTTTAGTGCTGAATTATTATTGGTGAATCTTCCACCTCACAGAAACATGTCTCCATCCATCGGTGGGACAGGCCGACATGAAGCTCAGTGGAGTCAGAAGATCTTCCCAGTGAAGGTTTGTGTTGACTCCTTTTTTATCATGATGTCATCGTTCAGTATTTTAATTCTGCTGGCTTCATGTCCTCCAGAGGCAGAGGAAAAAATGTCTGCATGCCTGCGCCTCCCTGTGTCAGGACTACAACACTACATCAGGTCTTTATTCTCTCCTTTTTGTTGCAGTGTGTTAACAAAATCAAGCCTGAGACACAACGAATGAAACGCCTGATTATCTGTGATCTTTGTGTAAAAGTGACTCATGTGACACCAGCTGGTTAAATAAGATACTCCACCATTTATTAAATGTACAGAAATACTGTTCAAAATCCACACAAGAGCATTTTAAGGACAATTATTTCATCAAATGTAAACAAAAGGCTGCCCCACCATCTACACAAATACTGTGGGAATGAGATTTCATTCTCTTAAAGGAACAGTTCACGCAGAAATGAAAGTTCAGTCATCATCTCCTCACCATCATGTCGTTGGAAAGTTTCTGAGTCCACAATCATTTCTGGGGCTTCAGTAAAACACCTGAAGGTGTTACTTCACCGGACTTTCCATCGACATGGGGGTATGACGGATGGAGAGAGTCGAAATATTACAAGAATGAAGTCATAATATCACAATGATTCAACCAATGATATCCCTGCATTCAACCACCATCATCTCCTCCACTAAAGAGCTGATTTCCTCCCAGTGTTTCTGTTTCTTTCTTCAGAACAGACCCAGTTTCTTCCACAATCTGACCTGATTCTTATCATAAAACATTCATTATTTCTTATTTGTTAAACCTGAACTAAAGTACAGCCTCACAAAATGCTCCACGTTCCTCATATGTAAAAATTTCTTTTAATATTATAACTTTCTTTCAATTATGACTTTATTCTCTTAATATCTTCACTTAATTTGTTCTATTTCTCATTGTGGTCCTAATACTCCGTCGTACGGGGGGTGAGTAGATGATGACGGGGGTGAGTAGATGATGACGGGGGTGAGTAGATGATGACGGGGGTGAGTAGATGATGACGGGGGTGAGTAGATGATGACGGGGGTGAGTAGATGATGACGGGGGTGAGTAGATGACAGGATTTTCATTTTTGAGTGAACTTTTCCTTTAAGTGGATTAACAGCACTGTTGATTGGAACCTAATTTTGGACAGCTCAATGTGAGTGTTGTAAACAGCTTGTAAATAATCATACGTTGTAAACATTAGAATTGATTCGATGTGTATTTTGAGTTGCGCTGGACTTTTAAAGCTGCTGACGGTTCATTTTAGACTGTGCACATTTATCCATTGAGGATTGTGGCTTTAATAATAAGTTGCTGCAAAATTACAAAGAAATTCATCACAGAACAACAGAGATCATACTTCATAAACATTTTACAGAATCTACAAATGTAATCTATCAAAATGACTTCATTCGTTTTTGAGAGCGAAACGCTATCGCTTAAATCGAGACGACAGTTACAGCGTTGAAGACAATCATTTGAAAACATATCAGACCGATCAGTTTTGACCTCAACCCTATTTACAGAAATACAAACCTGATATCAAATACAGCCAAGTTACAAGACTTTAGTAAAGTTACCAAAAACGCTTCATCTCCAGGGCTACAGGTCGACTCACACTGAGATGTGCTCTTCTAACCATGTCTGAAAGCAGGATGGGTTTACTACCACAGTAGGAGACACAGCGACGTTAGCGTCCGTAAACATTCATGTCATGACCAACACTGGACCTCTGTTACCAAAAGACAGTCAGTGGTTTCTATGGTGATGACAGACGACTGTTTTCTATCATCACACCGGTATCAGACACACCTCCACCGAGGAGCTAATATTTTCACCCTTGTGCTTTTTGGTTTGTCAGCCAGATTATGTAAAAACTACTGGATGGATTTCCATGAAAACTGGTAGAAGGATGAGACATGGACCAGGAAAGAAAGATCCAAATGAAGACACTGATCCAATGAATCTTTAACCCCAGATGACAGGAGGTAGTCATCAGTATGTCCAATTATTAGCATTTTTTTGTCCAGAGCATAACAGACAAACTATAAACTCGACCTCTACACATAAATTAACCATGATAAATAGTTGTGTCTTTTAATATTTTTCTACAGATCTTTTCCATGAAAAGATGATTTTAGGGAAACTCTGAAGGATGGTCATCTTCTCCATGAAACTCATGAACCAATTTCCATGAAACTTGGAGGAAGGATGAGGCACTGGTCAGAAAGGAAACCATTACAATTTGGTGTGGATCCAGATAAAGAGGGAGATCCAGGAATTATTTATATCATAACTTTCCTTTGAAATACAAGATAAGGCTTTTTGTACAATTTCTCTAATTTCACGAAATAATCCATAAATCATGGATTTATTTAGCTGCTATATGCTAACAAACAGGGCTAAAAACACACAACTACCGGTGAGATAGTCTCCTACAGTTTAAGAAATATGTCCAGATAATGTATTTTATTTTTTATTAGCTGGGATCCAGATCTGGTGGATGTCCTCCTCTAGTTTCTACTGAAACAGTCAGACTAATAATGTCTGCATGAACATGTAGCAATGATCACTTTAGCTGTGATTTGATGAAAATAAAACGACTGACAATGACGAACGGATATGTCAGGAAAAACAAAAGTCGACTGATCATATTTTTTAGCCCTTGTGGAAAAAGATGTAAAAGAATAAGTGAAGAGATGCTGGGTCTAAAGTAAAACCAAAAAATCACCCAAAAATCTAAATTCAGTCATGATCTCCTCACCCTGACACTGATGGTGACGTTTCTTAGTACACCAATCATTTCTGGAGCTTCACAATAAAACAGCATTATTCTCCTAAACACCTCAAGACCAGTTTTCAAAATCTAAAATCTTCACTGTAACCTCTAAGCTAAAAGCGTTAGCATGCATCTCAACTGCCCGAAACATGCACCGCTGGGAACAATCTCTGCAGACGTCGATGTTAGAGCGCTCAGATCCATGTGGGATCTCAGGGCTTCTGGAAACTCATTTTATGTTTGTTACTTCTGCCAACGGGAGTAAAGCGACATCATGCTACGATACGACGATGGATGATCTCCTCAGTGATACCAAATGGAATGGAGAACCACGTTCTTCTTTCAGAGGCTGCTGATTAATATCTGTTGGAGTATTTTGTTCTGACATAGTCTGGAAACTGTCTTCTGATTGGTTGGTGGAGATAACGAGGTAAACTAGTCTCCATCTTCTTCAGGTGTTTAGCAGAATGCTGCTGTTTTACTGTGAAGCTCCAGAAATGTTTGTTGGACTATGTATGGTCGACATGCAGGAGAGTAGATCACATCTTAATTCTAATGTTTGGAGGAACTGGTTTGGACCCAAATATGAAATTTGGCCTCTTAAGGCTCATTTATTCTCCCTTTACATACAAAAATAAATACGCCCGTTTCAAATAATGCATCCATCAACGCCCACGCTCTGCTATGCCTCCGTTATATTTACATCGATACAGCCACAAGAGGGCAGTGAAGTTTCAAATGTTTTGAAAACAACAAACCTGGTGACGGCAGAGCAGGATGTGATGATGTATCTAGTAAATAAAAAGCAGAGGCAGCGATGTGCTCGACGGTGGCCTGTGAGGTCATTAAACACATCACCACATGTGGGTGGAGAGTTTTTTTTCCAGAAGAAATGTCTTCTTTATCATGTCCGTAAACATTTGTCGTGTCTGGCTTGAATTATTGCTACACTGCCCCCAATGATTTCTGGTGGTACTACTTTGGAAAACTGTGCACAAATACAGACGAAATGAACGCAGAATCCCGAATCCGTTTTTATCTCTGAGTATAAATGAGCCTTTATGTTCACATCGAAAGCAAAGCGAATTTTTGACTCGCTCTTCTTACACAATACAAAGTCGTATCGTACAGTTCTGGATGAGCTTGTTTTTAATTTCTGCATCAACGTCCTACTGACGTCTGGAGAATCTCAACGATGACAGGCTTTAGTGAAACAGCGTTAAATGAATTTCTCGCCAAAAATTAACATTTTCAACTCACGCAAAGACGCGAATAACAACATTTGTGCGTCACCCTGTGTGAGTTCACATTCACTCGCAGCTTTGCATTGACTATGCATGTAAGGATGCCGCGAGATGAGGCGTTTATCATATCTGTAACGTACCTTATTCTCTATCGTCAGACTGTTTCAAGCAACAACAAACATTAAAGGGAAGTGAGCCGAACACAGAACCCTGGAAATGATTTTGCTCCAGAATTAGAGGAAAATCTTAGTATGCAAATTAATTTAATTTAATTTTAACATTTTCAGAATAACCGTGACTATTATTATGACCATTATGACTATATGCTAAAATGTATCTGCCTGCATGAACAACCATGTCTACATGGCTGAACACGAGTACGGAGGCAAAAACATGACTGTGATTGATAACAAGAGGCCCAATGTTTGGTCATCTGCTCAGGAGACATACTGTATGAGAATATGTACACAGTGAATGAGAGCTGGTCTGGAGTCAGATTAAGAGTTGCTGCCCCATCCTACAGACACGCCCCTAAACGCCACCTGCCTCTCGGTCGGACATGGTTTCTCACTCACACCTATTTCCCTTCCTTGTCCTCTAAGCGGCCGGGAGTAAAAATGTAGTCCAAGGCTTGTCTCTCAGCGGCGGCCACATTGGGGTGCCAGAGGTCCACCATGAAGACCACCCTGGGGCCGTCCTCTGCGCCACCTGTACACACAGATTAAAACCCATTCTGTCATCAGGCGCTTGGTTTTCTTTAGTAGTATTGGATTACTTTAGATCAGTCCTGCTACAAGGATGAATAAAAAGCGACAGGTTGTGATCCGGTCTTACCCTCGTGGAAGGCCCGGTGGAGGAAGGAGTCATCGAAAAGCAGACAGCTGCCCTCAGACCAGCACTGAGGCTCTCCACCGACCACGAGCTCACAGGAAGGCGGCACTCTGAGACCTGTCAGAGGAAAACAACAAGTTCATCCATGGTCTTTGTGGCAAACAGGGGCGTGACTTATTGATCCTTTAAAATAATATTTGATTGGTCCCACTCTGCTGTGATTGGTAGGACTATGTGTAAACAAGTATATTTGGATAAATGTGTCAGGTTAAAGCATGTGTTCAGTATCGGTATCCAATGGTACCTTATTCAGTATTTTACTCTGTAGCCACAAAAATATATTTCAGTTGAAGCCAACAGCTGATTTACTCTTTACTCAACCTGATAACTGGAGTAAAATTAAAAGGATCATTAAGAACAAGCAGTAGACGGCAGTGATACGCCTGTGTAGCATCTAGTCTGCTTTATCCATAGAAGAAACAGCGCCATCACCTGTCTGTTATGTTGTTGTTGTCACTACCACAGTGATTGAATACTGTAGTATTTCCTGTAAATAGTACACAGTTCATGTACTATTGGGTTGATCCTCAGGTTTCAGACATATGTACTAAATATGATCCACAGCTGCACTCTGAAACCATTATTTGCACCTCAGCGACGTGTGAAGAGCAAGTTGAACTCTGACCAATAGAAATGAAGCATCAAGCTGGGCATGAAATGCAAAATAGAGGAAACTGATATCCTGTTTCTAAATTCCCTGAATGACACGAGACAAACTTACAATTATAGATGGGAGACGACGATGAGAGAAAAAACTTGAGCACATTTTTACAGCTTGTTCAAGGAAGGACTGTTGGTCCCTTTTTTGAGCCTCACCTTCTGTATAAAAGCTACGAAGGCGTCATAAGGGGGTCGTTGTTGTTCCCCCTCTTAGGCAGTGAAGGTAGCAACAGCAGCAAAGAGACGTCTTTACAGAAGGAATGAGCCGCTGAGGCCGTAGGACAGGAAGGGGTGTGGCCTTCTGACGATGTGTCACGTCTCCACAACCAGGAGATTTAAAAAGCAGCTAGAAGCAGTTTGCAAGTAAATGTAAAAAGGAACCGAAAACGTCTTAAAATTACTTTGATGTTTTTACAGAAAGATATTTTTAAGTAAGATTACATGTCGAGTGATATATAATATATGGCATTTAAGGCTAAATCGACATTTTGGTAAGAGGGTGCAGGACCCCAATGAGGTCCATTCATGCTCTACGACCCCCCCATCATAACTCTGATACAGAACGCTGAGACCAAACACTCCGCCTTAAACAGGCTGTGGAAAAGAGGACTTTGTGTCTTCAAGGGGCAGAAGATGGCATCTCAATTAAGCCCCTCCTCAAAAGAACATCTGGAAACGAACTGATCCAAGACAAAACACCTCCTCTTAGAAGCTCTGTATTATGACAGCATGCTGTTTAAAACACAACAGTAAACATGTCTGACGGGGTTCAGTTGGAAATAGAAGCTCAGGTGCAGTGAAAACACAACAGCAGCTGATTCCTGCTGCGTTAATAGATCCTCAGACATCACACGGTCCGGTTCTTACCCAGGTGGCAGCGCAGCCTGACATTGGTCGGACCGTAATGCTCGGTGATCAGCGCACCGGGAGTCAGCACAGAGAAGCAGGCATTTCCAAACACGTTGTTGGCGATGAAGGTGCGTAGCTGGCCCAGCACCCTCCAGGCCCGCGGACACCTCCTCACATTCAGAACCAGCGGGGTGCCTTGGTTGACCAGGTAGTAGGTCCACCACTGCCCACGAGGAGTGCTGTTGGCTTTCCAGCCCGGTGGGAGGGAGGAGCCGCTGCGGGCCGGAGGCTGGTGGTAGATGCTCTCAAACTCGGCCAGGAGGGCGGGGAAGCTCTGCTCCAGCAGCTCCACGTCATGTCGCTGCACCTCTCTGGAGAAGAACGGGGCTGACGGTAGGTCCGGAAGGAAGAAAACCTCTGGCCGCTGGATGGTCGGTCGGCTGTTAAGGTATCGGCCTTGATCACGGACTCCTTTGTGCACCCTGCCCATACCTGACCAGGTGTAACGCTTGGCGTAATCCTGCAGGCTGTGGTAGAGCCTCTGGTTCAGGCTCTCTCCGGCGCTGGTGCAACGGAAACACTCTGACGACTGGCAGAAAGCGAAGCCGTTCTGCTCTTCCAGTGCTGATCCGTGCTTCCCTTTCCCCCTGCTGCGGCAGTCTGAGCTCATGAAGCCCCCCACCACCCCTCCGATCCGGCCGGGCCCTGACAGATACCTCCCACGCAGAGGACTGGATCCGTGCTCCCGACCCACCCTGTAACAATACCACATAAACAGCAGCAGCACGCACATGGCTATGGCGAAAGCACAGATCTCACATTCCCTCACAGACTGCATCCCTCCTGCCACCATCTCCCTCACGTTCTCCAGTGACCACTCCATCACACCGGCTCAATCTGACCAAAACTGCTGTCGGGAGATCAGTTGGAATCTTGATGGAGAGGTGAAGCACACACAGGCCGAGTTCAGAGTCAGGCAGCCCTCCCCGATGTAAACAGTGTGCTGATTTGATGAGACACAGTCGCTCTCCAGTCCTAACATTTCAGAGCTCTGCAAAGAGCGAAGGCTTCTTCTCTCATGGTGTCTGGCTGTGCAGTGTTTCTCCCTCTCTCAATGCAGACTGACGACGCGCCTTAGGAGGATCTGAAAAACAAGACAGAAGGAGCGATGAGGAGGTAACCGACACCAAGGCCATTGATTTTAATGTCAGAGTTTGAACCCCCCCCCACACACTTGAATCCTGGATGTAAAACCATGAGTCATGGCTGCATTTAACTCCTTTTTGTGTTTTTTGCGCACCACACAGTGAATTCTGTTAACATTTATAACTGGCAGTCATGGGTGGCGCAGCAGGAGGCGCATAAATGGATCCTCGTGGGGGAGGAGGGGGCGAGCTGGACAAAAAATGACATGACTGTGATTATATAATGATAATGGACCAGCAGCCTGAGGAGTGCAATGCGTCAACCGAACTCCACGATGCTCCCTCACCAAAAATGGTCGGGTAATCCTTCCCCCTCCCCCCCCGACACCGCCCCCCCACAGCTTTCAGGAAATCATCCAAAAACGCGCTCCTCTTCCTCCACTGCGCATCAACAAAAACACTGACGTGAATTAAACGAGCTGATGGATGTTTTCTTTGGTGCGTTTCATCCATACCTTCTCAACATTCCTGGCTGTGTTGAAGCGCACAGGTGTTCCTCCGGGCTCCGCGGCAGACGTAGAGGAGATCACTCGACACCATGACAGCTACCGTCTCCAAAATGCGCACAGGAAGTCCCGACAGGAGGGAAGGAGACATGAAACAGCTGCCTGTGTGGACAGCAGCGACGGAGAGCCTTATAATGTTGTAAATACTCACAGAGAAGACTCCCAGCGGCAAACATCTACACGAAGAAGCGCTACTTCCTGTCACACCCTCCAAAATAAACGTCTGAGCGGGGCCCTCTAGGATGAGTCAAAAACGAGGCAAGGCAAGGATCAATACTGAAATCAATATTTTTATTGTTAAGGAGCGAAATGTTTAAAGGTAGAGTTCAGTCATTATCTACTATCATTTTTATTATTTCATTTTATTTATTTTAAATTATCTATTATTATAATCTACTTACATTTGATCAGATATGATCAAATACCCCTAAAGAGCGATTCTTAAGGCTCATTTATGTAAAAAAACAAAAAAACGAATATTGATACAGACAGACCCTTTCGTCCGTACTCTGCATTCATTTCGCTATTGAAAGCTTACAAATATGAGAGAAATGCATCAGTACCGCCAGAAATCGTTGGGGGCAGTGTAGCCAAAATGTAAACAGACACGAAGAAGAAGAAAAAAGTCGTGAAAAGTCGAAAAACTTCTCCATCCTTATGTTGCGTATACATGTCTGTTAGCTTTAAATGAACACGAGTCAATAAAGGAACAGTTCGTCCAAAAAAAAAGAAAAGAAAAGAAAAGAAAAGTCATTATCCGCTCGCCTCCATCCTGATGTGAAGCCTGGTGAAGTTTCTTTGTTCACAAAACATTTCTGGAGCTTCACAGTGAAACAGGTGCTACCACAGTTAGCTTAGAGACTACAGAAAAGATTTTATCTTAAAAAAGTGTGTAAGTAACATCTTTTCAAATGAATTTGGTTCCTTCTTCCTTCTATTACACTGTACGAGCCATATGGAGTCATTTCATGTTTGTTTCTAGTTGGTTTTTAAACAAGCAAAAATTAGCATACATTTGCAGTACGACCCAAATAATTTACATTTTATAGTTAAAATTTTAGTTTTACAGTAAAGATTCTACTCCATGCCAAATTACTTGTTTGATTAGTTGATCAATCCTTAAGTATTTGTTAAATAAAATAATAATAAAATAATAAAATACATAAAACGCCCACTGCTGCAAGCCTCTGGAAAATAAACAAACAAACAAACCAACAGATAAACTGGATTGTTAATTCAGCACCAATAATAGGTTCTGTGTGCTTTTACTTTGAAGGCAGTATATCCGGTATTGATCTGACAATCTATCTGACTTGACAGAGCTGAGAACCTCCCTCTTCCGTGTATCTTACCCATCGTTAATGTTTGACAGAACTGCATCTCCCAAGATGCATTGCAGCTCGTCTGGATTCACATTAGCCAGAGAAGCAGTTTGGTGGAGACAGAGCATTAAAACACAGAGCCTATCAGAAGCAGTGATATGTGCTGATTATCGATCTGACGAGCTCTGATTGGTCTGATTCACAACAGCATTAAAGTTATTCCACAGTCTGTGAACACTAACCGATTATTATTATTATTATTATTACTACCAAGGAGGTTAAGATTTCATCTCTGTTTTATTTATAGAATATCTCCAAAAGGTTTAACTGATTAATTAGGTTTCAGGGCTGTAGTTAGATATAAAGCTCTACTGGGGCCCAGGCCCCCATTATGCAAACCACAAATGTTCTGTGCTAGACCCTGTATTGGAACCAGAGCCTGACCCAAACCCTGTAGGTGGTCTTGTTAAAATGAGACACCGTCAGCATCCTAAGAAGCTGCTGAACATGTAGATCCATCATTTGTATGGATCAAGTTCAAAATGTCAACATGACAGCAGAGAGAAAACTGCTACTGTCTGCTTTCCTCCACTATTTTCAGCTCAAAGTTCAAATGGGAGCTGATGAGGCAGTTGGTTGGACTTCCTGTTGCTCGGGGCCTCCCTGAGCCAGAAGTGTTTGTCTGTTAGCTTCCAAATTAGCATCACTAGAACCAGCACAAATTTTACTACATTTTCATGTCAACATTATGGATGTGGAGTAAAAACTGAGGGAGTGAGAACAATTTAAAGAGAAGATTTTAGACCATTTTACAGCTGACCTCCACTCTAATGATGATGTCACCAACTCTAATGATGACACCACTCTGTCAACATTCCTGTAATACACACCCATTATAAAATCTGAAACCAGTCAAAATGACCCCAAACCTAAACCATGTGAGCATCAGTAGACCCACTGAGCTGGAAGGATTATCCAGACACACATGCAGATATAAGACTTGATGTCAGCTGTTCCATCCATCCTGCTCTCTGGTCACTGAGGCAGGTCTACTCCTAGCTTTAACCTCCCCCTTCTTGGTGAGGGGAGCGCCAGGCTGTGCCGTTCACGCCCCTCATGATGAGGTAACTGGTCCCAGTCATCAAGTCTGTGGGAGAAGTTAGAGGACTTCTAAAGAAGAGGGTTTGATGGACGTTTAATGCTGGAATAAGATCAGACATGGCAACGTCAAAGGCGCGGTTCTATGCTTGTTGCGCACTGATGCTGCTGATCTGCTTGGTCGCAATAAGTGCGTGTATTGCGGTGCTTATGCGGTGTCCAGATGGCTCGTTCTCCAGCGCTGCAGTGGCCGCAGATACTGGGACGTGTTCACGGATCGGACGGTGAGTGACGTTTACGTCGTTTTACGCACAACACGCGCAAAATTGACCTAAACTCTAGTGATATAAATATCTGCTTTTACACTTTTAAATTTCATTTAACCCCGTGTGGTGATCTGACATCACCCCGATCCCGCAGAAATACTTCTCCCCTTGATACGTCAACTTAGAGTTTATGACATCATATTAGATACATATGAAACATCAAGATAACCTCTTGTCCTTGGTCAATGTCAAAATTAAATAAAAGGAATTTTAACAATGTAAAGATGGCAAAAGAAATAATACATTATATATATTATATAATAATACATTTGGACAGATGTGGGTAGATTGAGGAATTTATATTTCATTTATCATCTGAAAACAAAAAAACTTTTGTGGAAATAGGTTCAGTAGTTATTCCATAATTATGGAAAACTATATAGCAATTATAAAGAAAGTAAAACATAAATAAATAATTCTGTTAATCTTAAAGCAATAAACCCAAAGTATTGATGAGAAACTTTTTTTCATTTATAAAGTCAAAAAATTAAAATAAATAAAACAATTATATTACATTCATTTTGTCAACAGGTTCCATGAAATTGTATTAAATTAGTTAAAAAGAAAAATATTAAGTCAAGTCATGAACTTAATTTAGAAAAACATTTTAACTTAGCAAATATGTTTTTTTCTAAATAACTAAAAATAAAAGAATAATATAAATATAAATAAATAAAATAAAAATAAATAAATGAAAGAGCTCAAACATTTACATTTACTTCTGAGAGTAAATGTAAAAAAAAAAACTAAAAAAAACTTTCCCCCCAGATCTTTATTTTAATTTGTTTTTTTTGAGAGAAATCACATTTTATCCCAATCCTTTAATGATAAATGTGATCTAACAGAGTTTAAAATAATATCAACCTCATATGTTGCCTGCAGTAATCAGATATCTGACGTCTTTGTACCTGGTGGTGATGCTGAGTCAAATCTTCCAGGGACATCCTGCAGAGAGGAGGCTCAGCCGTAGATGGAACCATCGCTGCGCTGCTCTGCACCTCGGTCCTGAACCCGCAGAGTATGGGCATCGGAGGGGGGGCCATATTCACAGTGATGGACAGCTCAGGTAACAACCCGCCCCCTGCACACAGCAGAACCAACACCTGTCCGTTAACGATCAGAACCAACACCTGTCCGTTAACGAGCAGAACCAACACCTTAATGATCAGAACCAACACAGGTCTGTTAATGATCAGAACCAACACAGGTCTGTTAATGATCAGAACCAACACCTGTCCTTTAATGATCAAAACCAACACCTGTCCTTTAATGATCAGAACCCACACCTGTCCTTTAATGATCAGAACCAACACCTGTCCGTTAACGAGCAGAACCAACACCTGTCTGTTAACGATCAGAACCAACACCTGTCCGTTAATGATCACCTGTCCTCTCCCTGAAGGTGAAGTGAAAATCATCAACTCCAAAGAGACCGTACCCCGGAGCTTTGAGTCTGGCCTGCTGGAGACCTGTCCCAAGACCTTCCAGATGATGCCAGGTACGTTGCAGGAAGACTCTCTGGTTCTGACTGCGGTGTTCGGTTCCGGGTCACCGGATCCGGTTTGGAGGGAAAACCTTAATATTTTCTCACTCATTCCTTTAACCACACACACACACAACCACACACACTCAACCACACAACCACACACACACAACCACACACACACACACAACCACACACACACACAACCACACACAAACACAACCACACACACACACAACCACACACACACACACTCAACCACACACACACACACACACACACACACACACACACACACACACACACACACACACACACACACACACACACACACACACACACACACATACAGCTGAGCCTGGGTGGGCCGTTTTCCTGTTGGAAATGGAGCTGCTCTGCTGTTATTGAGTCATCTTAAACTGCCAAATGATTTATTTTAGATCTCATAACATGCATCACAGTGAAAACATGTTGATCTTAACAGAAGGACCAGAGTATCTGTTTTCTTGCATGCACACATCGTTTGGCGTATCGATGATCCGTCCTCTTTAGGTCCAGACTGTGAGCTCATTTATTCAGGATGACCAGACCCGACAGTCCTGCATCACAGCGCTGCCTCTCAGATAGGATTGAATCAGTGTTGAGAAGGATCTCTTGGTGTTTGTGTTAGTGGCTACTTCAGGGACATTTGTGTGTGCTGAATGTGGAACTGAACCAAGCATGATTTCCTCACTAACGTGTGTCTAAATGAGAGCATTTGTCCTGGAGGATCCACCCATAAATCATCTTTGTATTGATCAGATTGGGCGTAAAGATCCAAACCTTCCACCTCCTGCATGAACGTCACCTTTGCAACCTCCACAGTGGTATAAAATCCGGAGTCCCTGAAGGGCTCATCTGCATTCAGCAGCGTTTCATCCTCACACATCTGACATACGAGTCTTATTCTGACCAGCAAAGCCTTTTTTTATTTTTATTTTTAGATTTGGTCTATTTGTGTCAATATTGCATCAATATCATCAATCAATGCTGAAAATATAATTTTTGCTCTGAGTAATATTCATAATATTCTAAAAATAATGGAAACGTTTTATTGACATTCTAATCACAACAGGCCTCGTTGACAGGCAGAGCCTCCTGGGGTTTCCTTCACAGACCGGCTGTCACTAGTTTTTAGACATAAACGTCTTCTGTCTTCTTCGTGGTGCCTCTGCTGCAGCAGAGCCGTCCTGATGTGACCTGAACGCCACGGAGATCTCAGCCCAGAACACACTGAGCAGGACATTAATCTTATTGGGACAAAGACAGGAAAGAGTGATTTGTAGCTGATGAAATGAGAAGAGACAGGAAAAGGTTTGTTATTGTGCAAATAGATGAAATATGAGGAGGAAAGCTGAACACAAACACAAATACATCAACCTGAGTGGCGACAGAAGTACTTCTGTGGTATAAGTACAGTAAAATATTATCAGTAAAAGATTCTTTCAAAGCTAAAGTAATAAAAATATTCTCATGGCTGATGTGATACCTTATTAGGCTTAATACTGATCAATTAATGTAAAAAATTAAAGTTGTTAGGAAAACTCTGAAGGCTCGTTAGAAGATGGATGAAGTTTAAACATCTGCTACAAAGAGAGTATCGTTCTCTGTACTTTTACCATTGAATTATATTTGTACTACAAATTCACATCTGTAATACATTTCTGTGCCTGAGACGATGACTGACCAACTATCTCTACAACCGCTTCAGAAACGCCTTAGAAAAACAGGACAGCAGCTAAACGCCACGGTACACCTGTAGGGCGGGGCTACAGGTCCAACCAGGAAATCAAATGTAATTAAAAGAAAGCGCTGCGACAGAAAAATATAAACTATTCCAACTTTTATCCGCATCTAAAAACCGCTAGAAAAACGCAACACGTGGCCTAGAAGAGGCCGAAGTAGCGTCTGCTGCTAGCGTTAGCATGTTTGTGTCTGATCCTCACTGCCACAGCCCTTCTACTTACAGCCTGTTCTCCTCCAAAATCAGCTGCAATTCACCTTCCTCTAAGTCTCCCAGAGTCTACAGACATTTTTAAATGAAATCTAATGAATCTCTAAAGGAGGACCAGGAGGACCTTCCTTTCTGACAGACTGATGTAGATCTGGTTCATGTAGATCTGGTTCATGTAGCAGAGATATTCTACTGACTATTAATGCTAATATTGTGATGCTACCAGAGATGCTACCAATGCTACTACTTAAATAATGATATCTCACAACAATTGAAGCAGAAAAAAAATCTGACTGATATTTATTGTATTAAACCATTATATTGAAAACATCATGAAAGTTGACAGAAAAACATTTTTTTCATCATAAACATTTAACTTTATGGCTTCGTCTCCATAGAGCTCCATTCATTCTGGACTACCTCAGGAGCGCCCCCTACATACCTGGAAGTTCTAGAGAGGCTTCTCTCTATACTATCAGAATATCTCTGTCACTGCCTCTTAATATGAGGATGACAAGCTCTCATTTTAAAAGGAACTTACAGATATTTTAAATCTGGATTTTAATTTCAAGTAATGTTCTATGTCTAAGTTTTTATATTTTAAGTTCCTTTAAGGACATCATGTTTTCACCAGCATCTGTTTCTTTCACTGTTTTTTTCCATGAGTTTTTTCTAACTTCCTGTGACATAATGAGATAAATGTGTTTTCAGCGTTTTATCAGTTACACATTGACTATTCTCCTCTGTGGGCGCACCAGATACGAATATTTTTTTATACGACTCATGTTTATTTTCCTTATCTTTCATACACATGCTGTGTATTTTCATAGCATGGTTGTTGGTGTTTATTTAGTTTCTTTTTGTCATGTTTTGGAGGGTTGTGGTTCTCTGTCTGTCCTGTTTCAGTTCTGCTATGTGAAGCTCTTTTGGCTGCATGTTTGTGTTAAAGCTGCGGTGTAAATAAACTTCAGTTGTTTGACACCGTGCCATAAAGCACTAACAGATTCCCGGAGGTCCGCCCTGCCCAACCTTCTGTAGAGAAACCAGTCACTCCAGCTGTAGTATGTTAGGATAACACTGCATACAATGGAAAATAATCAAGTACTTCATAATAGTAATTAATTACAGCACTGTAGTATCTATACATAGTTACTTTGACCTACCTACTGTCTTTCCATCCGTGCAGGTAGTCAGTGGATTGCGGTCCCAGGTGAACTTCGGGGTTACCAAGAGGCTCACAGGCTCTATGGGAGGTTGCCGTGGGCGACCCTCTTCCAGCCAGCCATCCAACTGGCCAGAGACGGGGTCACCATCTCTCCAATCGTAGGCCGATACCTCCAGGACACCGATACCAACGAGACCCAGCCACTGCGGTACCAACAACCATGATAAGTCTAAACATATCAACATTTCAGCTTCTATACGAGTTTCCTTCTCATAAGTGTCCTTTAGAAAGCTGTTTTCAGATGAGAACGGGAACTTACTGAAGACTGGTGATGTCATGAAGTTTGAGGAACTGGCCGACACTTTGGAGATCATCGCGAATGAAGGCCCGGACGCTTTTTACACTGGAAGACTAGGAGAGGATTTAATCCGGGACATACAGGAGGCAGGTATTGTGAGCCAGGCTCTCCTTCCCAACCATGATTTAATTACAAATGAGCCGATCAATGATCTCTGTGAAGCCCTGCAGCGATTGCTCAGAGTCCTGTATCCAGTTAAAGTCTCGGTTATGTGGAGGCGAGACGAGAATGTTCAGCTCTGCTTAGCAGAACCATTTGTTCTGTGTTGTTCAGGAGGAACGCTCACGATGCAGGACCTGGCAGATAGTAGAGCCTCAGTGACCGATGCGTGGGTCATTCCTCTGGGAGACTACCAGATGTACATAGCCCCACCGCCTGCAGGGGGCGTCCTCGTCGGCCTCATCATGAACATCATGAAAGGTTGCTGCTGCTCAACCACACCATCAAACCACACAAAGAACAGATCCAGACCTTTAGTGGATTAGAGACTGACTGATGGTGTAACTGATTTTATTTACAGGATATCATTTGAATTCAGCAGCTCTGAAAGGAGAGAAGACCCAGATTTATCATCAATACGTAGAAGCTTTAAAGTTCACCAATGGATTAAAGAAACACATCCGAGACCCACAGTTCAACTCACAAGATGTACGTAATGTTACCAGTGAAAAGCTATATTACTGCAGTATTTATCAGCATTACTCTGAACTAGCGTGTTTCTGAAGCTTGGTGTGTATCCTGATACTTATATTCCCAGTACTAAGTTAACATTAATATCTGTATCATCAATGTGTGTAGTAGTAGTAGTAGTATCAAGGAGTAGAATCAATCAAGGGTGAAAGAGAGCAAAAGTGGAAACACATCATTTTAAAAACCCTGTAATTTCTATTCACTAGCCCTAATCTACTGAAACAAACAAACGTGATTCACTGAATAGACATCCACTGCTAATGGATGACGGTCAGAACTTGTCCAGATCTACAGCCATCCGTCTCCGACATACGGTTCTAGGTCCATACGTCATTCCCAGGATACGGCAATCAGGCATCACCTTCATGCATGACAATGTCCTCTGTGGGATGTTCAGGATCACCGGGTAAGAGAGAGAGATCCTGCTCCAGCAACACATGAACAACTTGTCACAGCTCTGCAGCAAGAATGGCGTCATCCTACAAGTCAGTCCTGCCTTGTAGGCAGTTGGTTGGACTTCCTGTTGCTCGGGGCCTCCCTGAGCCATAAGTGTATGTCTGTTAGCTTCCAAATTAGCATCACTAGAAGCAGCACAAATTTTACTACGTTTTCATGTCAATATTATGGATGTGGAGTAAAAACTGAGGGAGTGAGAACAATTTAAATAGAAGATTTTAGACCATTTTACAGCTGACCTCCATTCTAACCACCACCCAAAATGACCCCAAACCTAAACTGGGATTTCATGAAAACCAGTCTACATATCAAAATGTCCTTTTAGTCCAGTAAAGTCCAGAATCTGGTGACCAGTTTAAACTTTTAAACCTGTTTCTATGTTAAGGTATTGTGAAGCAACATGGCTCCGAAGAGGGGCGGGGCTGACCTCTGGTCACGTTGAGTTATCATTATTTCTTGGGGGACAATTTTTCAACCTTAACCCAATCTTTTGTGAGTTTGGAACTGATCTAAAATATTATGTGGTGATTTAATCTGTAGCAATTTTACCTTTCAAGGTAAAATTTGAAAAGTAGCAAATATGTTAATACTAGTGTCAAGGTAAATCATAAAGTGGAAATACTCAAGGTATTGTAAGTACAAGTACTCGAACATCATACTTAATTACAGTACTTGAGTTCCACCATTGCTTATAAAGCTGTTAGAACAGTGAAATGCTGGCCTTCCACCTACTTTTAAATGTAGTTGTGATTTTTCTTTTTTTCTTTTTCAAATTTGTGTTGTTATCCGTGTGTTTTTAAATGTATCTCATAGGTGGCCAAGAAATTCATAGAGGAGAGTTTCGCCAACCACATCCGGAGCTTGATCATAAACAAGACTCATGATCCTCACTATTACAACATCACCCCGTTGGTGGACAGCATGGGCACCACACATATGTCAGTGCTGGCTGAGGACGGATCGGCTGTGTCTGTCACCAGCTCCATCAACCACATGTCAGTATCTGAAGGGTTCATTGAGAGACTCACACTAGAACACACTACCTTTAAGAAAACTGATCAAATTATGATGGTACTACAGAGCACTGATTAATTTTAAATCAATCAGTGCCAAATGTTGGTACCTTAGAGTAAAATCGTTGCAGACAACAGTCGCTGTAAAATCTGTAGCAATCTAGCATGTCTCACCTGAGGAAACACCTGGTCAAACACTGTAGCTAATGTTAGCACATCTCACCTGGTCAAACACTGTAGCTAATGTTAGCATGTCTCACCTGGTCAAACACTGTAGCTAATGTTAGCATGTCTCACCTGAGGAAACACCTGGTCAAACACTGTAGCTAACGTTAGCACGTCTCACCTGGTCAAACACTGTAGCTAACGTTAGCACGTCTCACCTGAGGAAACACCTGGTCAAACACTAAATGTGTCTAAAAGATGAAGAGTGTTTGATAGCCTTAGAGACAAGTCCCCTGCAGCAGCTGCAGCTAATATTAGCATGTGTACAGCCAGCGTTGCAGCTAATGTTGGCACGTCTGCAGCCAGCGCTGCAGCTAACGTTAGCACATTTACAGTCAGCGCTGCAGCTCCTTTGTGGAGAGTTGAACACTATGAAAACTTAAAGTGAGGCATCGACAACTTCATGACATCATTATGTCATTAAATAATTGACGTTTGCAGCAGGTCATAGCAGCTAAAGGGTCTACCAAGAACTAGAGATGCTGGTCATTAAGGATCATTTAGAGACTGAGGAGTCAAGAAAAAAACACTTTAATATCTGATATATTGATCTATTTTAACTGATTCCTGTGTGATCTGATTATTGCAAACAGCTGATAAATAATAGATTTTGCTAATAAACCTAATATCTATGAGGGTTGAATAATTTGGCCTCCATATGCTGTATGTTTATTTTTTAGATCATTAATTGTTTTGATGGATTTTCCTCACAGTTTTGGCTCGAAGGTTCTCTCCCCGAGGACCGGAGTCATCCTCAACAACCAGCTGACCGACTTCTGTGGACGGGCCAATTACCTGACTCCTGGTAATGACATCAGCAAAACATGATTCCCATTTGAAAACCACCAAGTCTTGACATGACACTGTCTTCAAATCCCTGCTGTTATTCTGTGGTTTTCAAAGAGCAGCAGATATAAGATGCCACGCTGGACGCTGTTGTGTCACGTCACGCCTCTTGGTTATGAAACGCCGGCCCGCTGTTTAAACACACACACACAACAAAAACCCACTCCTCCCCTGTCAGTCAAGGCCTTGTTGTTTTCACAGGAGAGCGTCCTCCCTCCTCCATGGCCCCCACCATGCTGAAGTCTCAGTCGAAGACTCTGGTGATTGGAGCGTCTGGGTCGGGTATGATCACCACTGCGATTGCCTCGGTACGTATCCAGGGCAATCACACTGAGTGCCATTAAGATAAATTGCTTCCCCTCGCTGCGGCGTCTCCATGAGTGTCTTCGCCGTGTCCTTAATCCGTGCAGCAGTCATCACCTTCCCATCAGGCAGATTGTTCCTGTTCCGTTTCTCTTCCAGGCGCTCATGAACCACCTTTGGTTTGGAAAGAGCCTGAAGGAGGCGATCGCTGCTCCTGTCGTTTACGTCGACTCTCAAAATGCGGTGAAGTTCGAACCCAAATTTGATAAGGTAACACCGATCGATTGGTTTAAAACGACCTCATCGTGTTTCCTCCGTCTGAGCTCTCCTCTGTCCTTCAGGATGTAATCGAGGCTCTCAAAGCTCTCGGACACAAACATGAAGATGCTAAAAGGTTCTTCAACGTGGTGAACGCTGTGGAGAAGGCGGGCGGCTGCGTCTGTGCCGTGTCTGATGCCAGGAAACTGGGCGAGGCGGCCGGCTACTGAGGCGGTGACACTGGTGGTGCAGGATGGCCTGGAGGTTGCAGAGACAGATGGTGTTTGTCCTGCTGGGACATCAGTGAACACGACACTGTATAACCTTTGAACAGGTGGCCTCTGAACAGAAACCACTGCAACACCGACAGGGTTTAACAGCTGGGACTGGATCCGACCTGTTCATCTATTCTAAATATTAGTTCATTCACATCTGAATACAGGCTACTATAATCATTCACATTATATACTGGAGTTATTCACCATCACTATATGAGCTGCTTTCACACAGGGGAGAATATACAGTGACTGAAATGTGGTTATTATTTGTAATATTCAAATAAAGTAAGATTTGTTTCAGACATTTTAATAAATATGATATAAAAAAAAATACTACAAACAAAACATGAAATGACTCCATGGAGCTCAAACGTCTCCAAAACCTGAGGTTTGATGTTCAGGCTCATGTTTCTGCAGACGGGAGGAGCGCTAATGTTTTTAGCTTCGCGGCTACAGTGTTAATGTCACTAATCAACGTGAAATATTGTTGATGAAAAAAGACTAAAATGTAATTTTAAAATAAAAATTTCCCCAAAATCTCTTTATTTTCATCCACAAAAAAGAGGAGACGAAAATGTTGGATTGTTTTTACCAGATAAAACTGTGAGACTCTGAGCTCCAGATATCCTGAGGAACCTTCAGAGGGAACCAGATAGTAGATGGTTCCATTAGTCTTTGGCCCCTATACCCAGGTGGGACCACCATTTGTACGTCAGGACTGCTGCAGGCCTCCACCAGAGTTTCCTCTGGCTCCGCCCTGCTCAGATATAGTCCTCCATCTTTAGGGTCCTATCACACGTGCTCAGAGATTTTGATAAAGTTTTTATTTTTAAACATACATTTTAGGTTTTTTTTCATCACCAATATTTCACATTGATTTAGTCACAGTTAGTGTTTGATGACGTCATCATGGATTAAAGGTTGTTTATGGACATTTTTGTGCTGGAGCAAGATGAGAGAATCGGATCATTTCTAACCACAGGCCTGCATGGGAAACGTTTCAAATCCACATATTCTTTTGGTTATTTTAGGCAGAATCCTGGTAAATAAATGGATCCTGAGCAGAAAAGGTCAGATAATAAGAGGGGCCCTCCGTCGCCCTGTCATGTGGTCTTCAGACCTCGGGGGTGTGACAGTCACACTGTGCTCTGACCTTACAGGAGCCACCTGTTGAAAAGGCCACATTACCATGTCTGCAGCAGCAGAGGATCATGGGTAGGGACTGATGCCAGCCAGCTTCCCAGCTGGAGGTCAGCGGTCCGATCCCGACCAGCACGGAGCTGAAGGCTTTTATTATCAGGAGACTAATCTGCATAAAGAGATGTGACCCTGATGTTGAATGAAACTCATCAAGACGTCTCAGTTTGGTTCTTTTATTTCTGACGGGAGACACAGAATCTACAGCAAACATAAACCACATAAAGGTAAACGTTGAATTCACAGTGACTTTTTTCAAATCTGTTGGAGCTCATTAGAGTCATTATTACAAATACAGATTAAGGACAAATAATCACATCAGTCATCAGACTTTTACAAACACGTAGAACAATAAACATTTATCATATAGCAGGTGATGCAGGATGTTGTTTCACTTTAAAGGAGCACTTCGCTCAAACATGAAAATTATCCACTCACCGCCATGCAGATGGAAAATCAGGTGAAGTGACATCATTCTCCTAAAGCAGTGGTTTTCAAAGTTAGGGCCACGGTCCCCCATGGGTCCTTGAGGGGGTTCTAGGGTGTCCTAAGCAAAAATGGAATAATTTATTACGTCCGTCAAGGAGTACATGTGACCTTCACCTGTGACCATCTGTTTGTCTGTTAGCAGTAAATCCTCACAGACCTGGAACCACAACTTACAGTCAGAGAACCTCCTATGAGAACATATTTAAATCTGCTGGATCCAGATTTTTACTTGGATCCACACCACAGATACCAGCCCCCTAAATATGCCTGATTTTATTCATAAAGATTCATGAATTATTCCCTAAGAAATTAAAGAAAATGTCAAAAAAAAAAATCCTGGATTCCCTTTGTCGGGATCCACACCAAAATTTACTGGGGTCTATTCTGGCCCAGGACCCATCCTCCGAGAAAGTTCCTGTTCTATAGGTTTAAAAAAAATCCTGCTGACAAACAAACAAACAAACCAACAAACAGACACAGGTGAAAACCTCATTGGTGGAGGTAACGACCAAAAACACCAAACTCCTCTGGCGGCGAATGAACACATTAAGGATTGTGCGTCCGCCTCAGGTGTGGTTGCATGCTAACGCTTTTAGCTCAAGGCTACCGTGAAAAGATTAATAAAGGTTTTAAATGAAATGCCGTCTTCCTGTGAGCTGGATGGATGTATTTATTCTTTAGAACTCTTCAGGCGTTCAGGAGAACCTCTGCTGTTTTACTGGAAGCTCCAGAAATGATTGGTGGACGAAGAAACTTCACCCGACTGTCCATCAGCCTGGAGGTGAGCAGATAAAGACTGAATCTCAGTGGAATGAATAAAACCTGTTTTCTCATCAGCTGATCCAACCTTTATTTTTTCTTTGTGTATTTATGTCAAACAACGTTTGTCTTATTTTGTCTAAATCTGCTCTGTCTAAGTTTGTTTTTTTTACTTGTTCCTGATGGTTTTTATTTCTTTAAATGCGTTTTGAATTTGTTCTGGTTTTTCTGTCTGATGTTTTTCTGAACTCTGAGAAATGCTGTGTTGTATTTTAAATGTGCAATACAAAAAAAATTGACTTGACTTTTCATTTTTGGTGACGTTTCCATTGAATATCTACAGATCATTTATTATGGAGAAACATAGATATGACAGAAACAGTCCCTTTAAAGTGCGCTGCAGTGTGTCGGTCAGTCGTTATGTGCTACCATAGAAACCAATAGATAACAGTCATGGTCTGGGAACAGACTCTGGATCAGTGAGTGGAGACATGGAGACAGACATGGTTTGGACTCAAGACTCCATTGTGTCATAAATACGCCGATGACTACAACAGTTCAATTATTACAGAGGTGAGAACCAGCATTTAGTGACAGCTACCCATTGTTGACTTCTACCTGTTCTTCTAAGATTGCTTTGTGCACCAAAAACAGCTCATGGAAACACAACAGAGGCGTGTTTTGTGTCCTCGTTTACATCTAACAGCGTGGGTATTCACATGTGGACTTTTGGAAAGGGGGGGAAAGGCAGAAAGTCTTGACCTAGCAGTTTTGCCGGCGTCACGTGACGGGTCGTCGGCTTTATCGTCTGTTCAACTTGTGTCATAGCTTTTGTTGGGAGATTAACAGAGAACACACAATGTGGAGCGGAGCCCTGCCTGCCAGAGAGTCCTGGTAGAGACCCCGGAGGCAGCATCTGTTTCCAAAACCACTTCAGCCAAGTTGCCGGGATGCTGCTCCTCCATCCGACCAACTGATCTCCTTGGGATTGGCTGAGAGAGAGAGAGAGAGAGACAGAGGGGGGAGACAGAGAGAGAAAGAATCGGTTCGTTAACTCTTCCAGCCCCCCTCCAATGAAACCGCACCTCGTTCAGACCGTCCACCAACACAGTAAGTCCGCCGTCGCTTCACCGTCATCGTGCGTGGGTTGACTGAGATGGTTAGGGATGGGGTCACAATGTGGGCTCCCTCGTGCCTCGAGGGGGAAGTGAGGACGAGGAGGATGAAGGAGGACGAAGGAGGAGTTGTGTGGGATGACTTTAGCCACAGTTGGAGAAAATAACCCATCACCTCTCATAGTAGTGAAGGGTGAAGTCTTTGGAGAGCTGCTCCATGTCGTCCTCCCCGTCCTCCTCCTCCTCGTAGAGGCTGGGCTCCTCGATAGACATCTCCAGGTGGTAGCAGTACGGCTGACCCTCCGTGTACTCGTAGATGGTCGGTAAGCTGCTCTTCAGGCTGCAGCGCCGACGCAGAGCGACCAGCAGCGGCTGAGGCATGGTGAAGATATCCACGTTGTTGCCCAGGTCGATCCAGGCCAGGTTGGAGAACATCTTGGGGTCTTTGAGCATCTCAGTGAGGTCTTTGAGTATAGCCAGGGTGAGGCGGTTCCCGTTCAGAGCCAGGGTGCTGAGTTTGGGCAGAGAGGCGAGGAGAGGGAGGAGGACCCTCAGGTTGTCGTCCTGGAGTTCGGTGAAGCTGACGTCTACGGCCATGACGCTGTCTCTGTTGTTCTGGAGGTAGAAGGCGACCTGACGGACATCCCGGGTGGACAGGGGGATGCCGGACAGGTCGACCGAGTCACTGGACAACTTCTTCTGGAGGGTTGTCTTCAGACTGGTGGGGAAAACAGAGAGAGACAGATGAAACAGGTTTTAACTGGAGAACCGATGGTTCCCCCATCGGGCTCTGGTTTGGTGTTGTGTTTCCTGTGGTATAAAGGAGGGCTGGCATGCAGCAGAAGGCTGACAGAGACCCCAGCGTGGGGATTTACTCGTGTAAACAGAGGAGCCAAAACATCCGAACGAGCCAGAAGCTGGAGCTTAAAGCTCTGACAGGAGCCAGCAGAGAGCCAGAACCGCTGAACCCTCTGGGTCTATTTCACTTCTTAAATCCAGCTGCTTTAGCTGCTTCCATCCAATAACAACATGTTTTCTATCAGATCTACAGCTGACTCTCAGCTCTCTGGAGGAAGACGCTTCCATTCGTCCTGTGTGGAAACAGATGATTTCTGATCTCTGGTGAAAACTCACGTTTTCTCACGGTTTTAGAGAAAACAAAAGCCTTCGTTTGACAGCAGCAGCGTTTAAATCAAATGAATGTAGAATAGAATGTCTAAAATGTCTGCTTTCACCAGATGTTAGAAAAACTTCATGACGTCATATTAAATATGAGGCTTCGTGTAATTTATTATGATTAAAAATCCTATATCCACGTACGAGGAGACAGATGATGAGCTTATCCAGCTCTCTTCTCTTCCTATAGGTCAATGTGAGTCACATGATCTGGTGAGAGTAAGGATGAGGAAGAGGAGGGTCTACAGATTCCAGCAACGTTTAAAACACATTTACACGACGTTTCATCAGAAGGATATTAATAGAAACATCAAACTTGTGTGTCCATTAAATTATTCAGAATTATTCTATAAATCTCATGGTGCAGCTGGAAGAGGTGAAAATATCTCTGCTAACAGAAAAGTGTGATTGATAATATGACTGTTTTCCACTGCTTCAGTCAGGACTGACAGGGCATCATGTAGTTTTTGACTCACAAACATGGCAGACAAAAGTAAATAAAAGTAAGTAAAACAACTGCTTTGTGTTTAAAAAAGTTCTGTGTTCAGACAACGTTGTGAAAACGATCCTCATGACCGGCAATAAAAGGATCTATAGTATGCATGCCAGGCCAGGAGAGGGTGGTGTAACTTTTCAAAATCAACACCACAGAATAACAACAGAGATATTCTAATCGTATAGAGATAGTCCACTCTCAGAACCTCAGGGTATGTAGGGGGCGCTGGTGAGGTAGTCCAGAATGAATGGAGCTCTATAGAGCCATGAATTAAACATTTATGGGGAAAAAATGTTTTTCTGTCAACTTTCATTATGTTTTCAATATAATGTGTTGATACTATAAATATCAGTCCATTAGATTTTTTTGGCTGTTTCAATTGTTGTGAAGTATTATTGAAGTAGTAGCATTGGCAGCATCTCTGGTAGCATCACAAGCTACTTTATGGCATTAATAGTCGGTGGAATATCTCTGCTACATGAACCAGATCTACATAAACCAGATCTAGACGAACCAGATCTACATGAACCAGATCTACATCAGTCTGTCAGAAATGAAGGTCCTCCTCCTTTAGAGATTCATCAGATTTCATTTAAAAAACATCTGTAGACTCCAGGAGACTTCGAGGAAGGATGTCGGGTCGTAATCAGTCGTAAATCCTTAACTGACCAATCAGCATTCATTAGCAGAATGCTAACAGTTTGTGGGCAAAATCGGCTTCTTTGTAAGAAAAATGAACATCGGTGTGTTTTTATTTAATTTCGGATACATATTCAATATTAAATTTACACAAACTAAAATAAAATGTGGGTGTTTTTGTCTAGAAGTAGGTGAAAATAATTGTTTTAGCCGTTTAGCTGCATTCACTCCCATTCATTGATGACTCCTTCCAGAGCGCCCTCTAGGTGAACTGCAGCTGATTTTGGTACAAAGGACTGAACAGGGAGAGAAACAGGCTGTATGCAGATGGGCTGTGACAACAACACCAACTGCAACGCTTCCTGTCCCGGTTTAAAAGGTTTGCGCTTAAAAAAGGCAGTTGTCATGTGAACAAATGACCAAAGGTTAACTTTTCATGCAAAACACGTTGTCGTGGCAACGCCCCTAATGTGCTAATATTATCAGGTACATTATTAAATGGTAGCTAGTTCTGCCGATCCGAGTATCTTCTATGTTCAGACTGAAATCCTGTTTTGTGCTGCAATCACAGAGAATCCTCACATTAAACTATTAAATATTTACCCAATCGATCAGATAAAACTAGAAAAGTTCAACAATCCTATGAATGATACTTAAATCATGTTTCTAAATGTTTAAACTGCATTAAAAACAATCAGCTAACACTTTTTAAATAATGATGGTGATTTTTACTTCATGTATTCATTTATGCTGGAATTCAGTCCCGTAGAAGATCTGATAGAAATATGAGGTTATTTTTATTAATGTCTAAATGCTGCAGCTGCAGATGGACAGAAATAATATTTGATACTTTTCTGCAGCGTTAGCTACGACTGTACCTCATGACTGCAAACATGAGTGCATTATTTATTTATTTATTTATTTATGCCCTTTTGTTTGCAGTCGGTCCCATTTCCCCTTGAAGATGAGGCGTATTTAATGCTGACTCGGTGTCAGAGTGAATTACAGCATCCTCCAGCGCCTGTTGACTTCCTGTCACTGGTGATGCTTTCAAGTGTTTCTGCTCACATTGAAAATGGCTGTGAGCAGCACTCAGTGCTTCAGGTGACAGGCTGACGAGCAGAGAGGTCAAACAGACATCTATCATGGCTGCTGAGTCTTCATCAGTCTTCATCAGCTTCCTCTCCTTCTTTTGTCTGGTCTTTGAAGCTTTTTTATACGACACAAAAATATAATTTCCAGATGCATAAAGTTCAGCCTGGCAGACTCCCTGCAGGTGTGAATACATTTCTTCTTTGTCTGTTTTTCTTTCCCTTCCAGGCATGAAAAATGGAGTCTGAGTGTCTTTTCTTATCCTTCCTCCACATTAATCTGATAGCAGAAAATAAAATGATAATTTCCTGTCGCCGGCTTTTTGTTGCTTTAGAACAAAATGGATGGAAAGACTGCCTTAGGAATTTCTTAGCATCCAAACTTGTGGATAAACTCTGGTTACAAAAAGCTTCAGCCTGTTTTTATTCATGAGAATTTCTGTTAAACAGAAATTAAGGATGGAGGGTCAGATTGACTTTCTTTGATTAATTCATATGTCTGTAGATGATTCTGACAATGTTTCAGGAGGATTAGTGCAAATGATTTGGATTGATTTCTTATGGCTGAGTGGTTTTTGGGATTCTTAACACAGCTTCTGATTTTGGTGAGTTTTGGACGTTTTTACACCATGAAAACTTTTATGTAGATAAATTAAAGAAATACGAGACAAAATACTGTGTCAGGAGGTGTAATTAGCCAATCAGCATCAGCTGTGTGTAACTGTATCTGCCCCTAATCCATAATGTTGACATGAAAACGTAGTAAAATTTGTGCTGCTTCTAGTGATGCTAATTTGGAAGCTAACAGACAAACACTTCTGGCTCAGGGAGGCCCCGAGCAACAGGAAGTCCAACCAACTGCCTCATCAGCTCCCATTTGAACTTTGAGCTGAAAATAGTGGAGGAAAGCAGACAGTAGCAGTTTTCTCTCTGCTGTCATGTTGACATTTTGAACTTGATCCATACAAATGATAGATCTACATGTTCAGCAGCTTCTTAGGATGCTGACGGTGTCTCATTTTAACAAGACCACCTACAGGGTTTGGATCAGGCTCTGGTTCCAGTGCTGCTTTAGGGGCTTTCTCTCTGTCTACCTCAATGAGTCGGCATTTTCAGGACCAGATACAGTTACACACAGCTGATGCTGATTGGCTGATTCAAATCCAATCAGCTCACTCCTCTGATTGGTCAGATATTTTTGGTAGTCCAGATGTGTCCCTTCCTTTTTAACCAACTAACCAAAACAAAATGTAACATGTTATTCAGTCAGCTTTAGAGGCATTAGGTATGCTAAGCTATGCTAATCGTCTGCTAGCTGGGCCTTTATCATATAGATATAGAACTGGTATCTTCTCTATCTTTCATAACCAAACAACCCTCTCAGGCCCTCCCTCCTTTCCTCACCTCCTACATCACCTCCCTTCAGTCACCATGGACACACATGGTATCGCTGGAAACAGGGAGACCAACTCTCTACTGAAAAAAACATCCATTAAATGTATTTCATACATAGTTTGCATCAGAGATGTTGGATGTCAAAAATCACTGTGACTGATGCTGAAACTGATTTAGGATGTTAGCAGGGTGCTAACACAAGACAAAACAGGTTAGCATCCTGCTATTAGACAATTTTTAGTCTAAATATATCCTTCATTTAGGACTTTCATGCACAAATAGAATAATAGAATAATAGAACTACTGCATCGACTGAACCTCTACATGAAAACGACGCAGTAGAACGGTCACATCATTGTCACTGTCCTCCTTCTGTATCACCTCAAGTGTTTCTGACATTTTCACAAGAACTTTAAGGATGTTTTCTCTCTGACAAACCTCATTCATGCACATAAAAGAAGGTTTGAGCGTTTTAATTTGGGTTTGTCAGTTTTGGAGGAGGCTAACCTGACGGTGCTCCAGCTCCTTTTGCAGACTTGCTGACCCAGAAAACGAGACAAGCGAAGCGTTAATATCAGACTGTCGTCTCGTCTCGGTCTATCTTGGACGGTATTTGTTGGAGCTGTCAGAGCTCACAGCATCGACTGTATTAGTATTCAGTTTCGGGTGGATTTCTGTTTTAATGATTCATGCTGCTCCTGCTGTCTCAGCCAGTGTCAGACTGTCTCTCTCTAAAGCAGATCTGTGAAGCCAACAACATGACTAAGTAAAAGAAACAAACCCTTAAGCGAGGAATGGATGTGCACATTTCAGAGATGCTGTCAGTGTCGGTTAAATCCTGCGTCTTTCTGTCTCTGGGCTGAATTAAACCCTTGATGCTGCTCCTAATGAACCCGTCTCGTCTCGCTGTGTCGTCTCCTTCTCAATCTCGAGATTTCGTCTTCAGAAAATGAATGCATTACTTGCAGCAGCTGCAGAATAAGCACTAAAACAAATTATGTGGAAGCAAAACCTACAAAAAAATAATAATCTTTTGCACATCAACAGCAATCCTCCCTTCATCAACAGAGGAGTAATTACGTCTGAGCCCTCTTCAGCTGACACATTTGTTGCTGTGCCAGAGGCCATGTGCTTAAAAAGACAGACACGGACCGCAGAGGGTCAGCCTGCAGCCGGCTCTGTCCTACTTCAGCGTCGGCCACAGAGATAGAAATCCTGGAGCTGAGCCCAGGTCTGAGCAGATTTATGACAGACTGGGTGTTTGGACTCGAGGGCTTACCAGGCCTGGGATTTCTGTCTGGACATGCTCTGCCTCAGCCACTTGGAGTGGGGGGTCAGGTGGTAGATCAGCTGTCTGCAGATCTTATCAGACGACTTTATGGTGTCTGTGTCCTGCAGGAGAGGGCAGAGAAAAAAACGCTCATAAAGCTGCACAGAAAACAACTTTATTTATTTCACACCGTCTCCAGTTGTTATTATTTGTGTCGCCTTGAGCTGAAACGAAACACAATTTAGCTGCTTTACCGGAGCAAGAAAATCTAATGACATGTTTAAACACAGGTAATTCAGCTTGTTCACTGTGCTGGAGCTGCTGCTGTCACCGCCTACGTCGTCACAACCTTTTTATTTGATATGCAGGTTTGAGATGTCTATGGAGGCTGTTCTCTGACAAATCTGCAGGGGTCAGTTAACAGGGGGCGGAGTCTCACCACTGAACCAACTGTCTAGAACCATATTTCCACTGCGTAGAACCGGCTCTGCTCAACTCGCCTTGGTATCAGGTACTTTTCTGCAGGTCGTTTTCCATCAGGGGACGGTTCATCCTCAGGGTAGATGGACGCCATGTGAAACTGCTGTGGTCGCGTCTCGTGATCCCATCATCAGCTGTTTAAGACAGGAACGTCTGAACCTGAAAAAGTCACGGTGGCTAACGTAGCTTCGCTGTTTGAGTGTGGCGGCCATTGGTTTGTGCTGTGCTGGATACTGTGTGTGCCGGCCATCGACCAATCAGTGGTCTGTAACGTTTCACGTGACCTTTTAGTACCTGCTCGGCTCGCTTGGAACCGCAACGGAGGAGGTACTAAAAAAGTAGAACCAGGTACTTTTTAGCTGATGGAAACACAAAAAAAGCGAGTGGAGCCGGTACGACGCCGTGGAAATGGGGCTCATAACTTTTAATGACATCACAGTGTCATAAGAGGCAGGAATGACGGCGCCGGACTTAAAGCTGTTTGTCACGAGTCACTTTATTAAGTTTGAATATTTTTTTCATGAAACAGTCACCATTTAGAGCTACAGCACCACCTGCTGTTGGGGAGGATGAAGAACTCTGGACCTCATCACGGCGGACAGATCATGATCATGTCATCTTTTTTATGTTTGTAGGAGCTATTTTTTTTGTACTTGTTCTGTGTTTCTGAAACATGATGCACCACTAATATGTTGTATGTTAGCAATAATAATATTCTGTATCTGAAAAACATGGTTTTTATTTGATAATCATAGTTTTGGCAAATAATAAACTCCACAATCTTTAAATTCAACAAATAGAATCCAAAATATCCAATCAAGATGCACAAACATGTAGGTGTTCATACGTGACACGCCGTAAATATTAACATTGTCACGTTGGATTTTTATTGGTGTCCAGAGGTGGTTACTGAGTGTTTTTAGGAGGAGGCTCACCTTCTTGGGACACTGCATCTCTCGAGCCAGACTGAGCAGCAGCTC
Source organism: Chaunax sp. Z400 (assembly GCA_037577475.1). Taxonomy (NCBI): domain Eukaryota; kingdom Metazoa; phylum Chordata; class Actinopteri; order Lophiiformes; family Chaunacidae; genus Chaunax; species Chaunax sp. Z400. The sequence continues at coordinate 1,586,683 of CM075187.1, forward strand.
ATGTGAGATCGGGTCCACCAGGTTCAGGAAGGCAGCGTTTTTGTACAAGATGTCATTTAACGAGGTGCCTTCCAAACCGAGATCCTAAACGAGAGGAGAGGTGTCACAAACACAGCAAAATGAGATGAAACATCAGCCATCATTAAATTTAAGTATCGAAACTCTGGACCTGAAGGAAACGTGGCTCCGAGGCGATGGAGCCATAACAGACGTGTTTGGAGTGAAATATTCATGAAGGGAGACGGCAGCGCTTTCATCTACAGGAGGGTCGGGTCCAGAGGGAGGCGCTGTGTTTCAGCATCAATAATCACACCTCCATTACACAGAGACACACTGCAACTCCCAGCATGCCACAGCAACTCAGATCTGATCATACTGTAAGAAAGGGCTGGACCTAATGATCATATAGTTATTTCCTCCATTAATCAATTAGTTGATTGACGAAAAATGTCGATCATACCAAAAATAATCAGTTAACTGCCAGAGAGGAGAGGAGGAGCCTGAAATTTCCCACATTTACAGGAACAGTTCACACAGTTCATTGTCTGCTCAACCCCATGCTGGGCTTCACTGTAAAACAGCGTTCTGCTAAACACCTGAAGAAGAACGAGGCTAGGTCAAAAAACAAACAAAGATGAAACATAAAATGACTCCACACAGCTCATATGATGTAATCCAATTTTGACACCTTTTTAGCCTTCATTGTAGCCTCTAAGCTAACAGTTTTAGCCTACACCCCATCTGAGGAAACAGGTCCGTGAGGCCATTAAACACATCATGATGTGTGCAGACAGTCCTTGTCTTTTTTCTCTTCACTTTATTCTTCTTCGTCGTGTTTGAATTATGGCTACGCTGCCTCCAGTGGTTTCTGGTGGTACTGCTCCGTGTCATCCGTATCCATAAGCTCTCAGAAAATGTGCTTAAATATGGACAAAACGAAGGCAGAGTCTGGATAAAAGGCTCCGCCCATATTTGTCTTTAATGAACATTTAGCCTGACAGTTAGCTAGACAGCTAACCTGCCCTGGACCAGGCCAGTTTCCCAGCATTAGCTGCCGTAGTAACTGAGCTTAAACTACGTTGACCTTGTTTAACTGAACTGAATCAAGTGAAACTAAGTCAGACTTTCTAGAATAAGCCTGGTTTATTTGATAAGCTTGCTTGATGCACCAGGCCTCAGATCCAGATCTCGTTCTTCTCCTGTGTGACAGAAATGACTGGCTGGAAGGAAAAGGAATGCAGTTGATCATGTTTGGAAGCTTGTGTTAACATGTTTTATCTTGTCCAACGGCTTCATGTAGAAAGTGTGTGAATTCTTTAAGTTGGAAGCCACTGTGGAGATTCAAGCTTTAAAAGGGTATAAATAAAGTCTTTTTAGATCAGTTCTGGATCCCCGGGTTTCTGCAGACTTGGATTACATCATATGAGGTGTAAGGAGTCAAAAGTGTCAAAAGTTAAAAGCATTAGCCTGCGGCCTGTAGAGCAGAAGCTTATATACAGCTGGATAATGTCTGCATACCTGAACTGAACTGTTACCTGGTATCTACATTGAACTACTTCATATAGGATGGGTGCACTTAATGCACACCTGTAGCTTCAGGGCTACAGTGAGGCTTTAAGCTGACTTAAGGGTGTGAAGAACATTTTTTCAAACCAGTCTGGGATCTTCTGGCGTCTGTATTACACCGTGGAGCCGTATGGACAAGTTATCTGCTCATTTTCGGTTGTTTTTTTCAAATAAACTCCCCAACGTCTTCAGCCGTTTAGAAGAATGGTGCAACACTATTTTGCAGATATGCTCCAGGTGTGTTTGGTGGACTTTTCCCATTTCTCCATCGACATCAGGGTGAGTCAATTATGACTTTTCATTTTTGGTAGATCTGTTCTTTTAAACTGTTAGTAAACAGGTGCACTGAAGGTGTGACCTGACAGTGATGCAGCATTAATTACTGTGAAGGAGTAACAGGATCTAAATCAAGACGAGCTGTCACTTCTGATGTATCCATGTGACTTATCATCAAATCTAAATTCCAAAGGGAGGGCTTTAAAATGACCCACAGCGAGTTTTCAGGAGGGTTTTTCTTATTATACGAGTCACCAAATACAAATCCTTTTCCAAAAAAAGTTGGGACGCTGTGTAAAATGTAAATGAGAACAGTTTGCAATGATTTTCAAATCATTAAACCTCATATATAACTGTAAATAGCACCAAGACAACATTTCAAATGTTGAAACAGAAGATTTAATTGTTTTTGAAAATTCTGTCCCCATTTAGAATTTGATGGCAGCAACATGTTTCCCTAAAGTTGGACAGGGTCATGTTTACCACTGTGTTACATCACCTCCTCTTTTAACAACACTGTCAGCGTTTGGGAACTGAGGAGACCAGCTGATGTCATTTTAAAGTGGAATGTTTTCTATTCTTGTCTGATGTAGGATTTCAGCTGCTCAAGACTTGCAGTGATGTCCTCTAAAGAATCCTGTCTGTTTTTAATACAGTGATGTCCTCTAAAGAATCCTGTCTGTTTTTAATACAGTGATGTCCTCTAAAGAATCCTGTCTGTTTTTAATGCAGTGATGTCCACTACAGAATCCTGTCTGTTTTTAATAATGATGTCCTCTACAGAATCCTGTCTGTTTTTAATACAGTGATGTCCACTATAGAATCCTGTCTGTTTTTAATAATGATGTCCTCTACAGAATCCTGTCTGTTTTTAATAATGATGTCCACTACAGAATCCTGTCTGTTTTTAATAATGATGTCCTCTACAGAATCCTGTCTGTTTTTAATGCAGTGATGTCACTACAGAATCCTGTCTGTTTTTAATAATGATGTCCTCTACAGAATCCTGTCTGTTTTTAATAATGATGTCCTCTACAGAATCCTGTCTGTTTTTAATAATGATGTCCTCTACAGAATCCTGTCTGTTTTTAATGCAGTGATGTCACTACAGAATCCTGTCTGTTTTTAATGCAGTGATGTCCTCTACAGAATCCTGTCTGTTTTTAATAATGATGTCACTACAGAATCCTGTCTGTTTTTAATAATGATGTCCTCTACAGAATCCTGTCTGTTTTTAATGCAGTGATGTCACTACAGAATCCTGTCTGTTTTTAATGCAGTGATGTCACTACAGAATCCTGTCTGTTTTTAATGCAGTGATGTCCTCTACAGAATCCTGTCTGTTTTTAATAATGATGTCACTAAAGAATCCTGTCTGTTTTTAATACAGTGATGTCCACTATAGAATCCTGTCTGTTTTTAATACAGTGATGTCCACTACAGAATCCTGTCTGTTTTTAATACAGTGATGTCCACTACAGAATCCTGTCTGTTTTTAATACAGTGATGTCCACTACAGAATCCTGTCTGTTTTTAATACAGTGATGTCCACTACAGAATCCTGTCTGTTTTTAATACAGTGATGTCCACTACAGAATCCTGTCTGTTTTTAATACAGTGATGTCACTACAGAATCCTGTCTGTTTTTAATACAGTGATGTCCACTACAGAATCCTGTCTGTTTTTAATAATGATGTCACTAAAGAATCCTGTCTGTTTTTAATACAGTGATGTCCACTACAGAATCCTGTCTGTTTTTAATAATGATGTCCTCTACAGAATCCTGTCTGTTTTTAATAATGATGTCCTCTACAGAATCCTGTCTGTTTTTAATAATGATGTCACTAAAGAATCCTGTCTGTTTTTAATAATGATGTCACTAAAGAATCCTGTCTGTTTTTAATAATGATGTCACTAAAGAATCCTGTCTGTTTTTAATGCAGTGATGTCCTCTACAGAATCCTGTCTGTTTTTAATGCAGTGGCGTCTGAGGGCCTGAAGATCACGGCCATACAATATTGGTTTTCATCCTTGTCCCTTGGTTCAGAGATTTCTTCAGATTCTCTGAATCTTTTAATGATTTTATTACGGTAGACAATGAAATCCACAAATTCTTTGTAATTTTACGTTGACAAAAATTCTTAAATTGTTGCGCAGTCGCTCGCGTGTGGTGAACCCCTCCCCATCTTTACTTCAGAAAGACTTTTTTCTATACCCTATCATGTTACTAACCTGTTTCCAGTTAACCTCATTAATGTTGTTTTTCCACCAGCTGTTTTCTTTTAGCATTTCACAACTTTTCCAGTCTTTTGTTGTCACTGTCCCAAATTTTTTGAAACGTGTTGCTGGCATCCAATTCAAAATGGGCATATAATAAAAAAAAAAACAATGACATTTCTCATTTTCAACATCTGAAATATTGTCTTTGTGCTATTTTCAATCACATATGGGGTTTAAATGTTTTACAGATCATTACATTCTGTATCTATTTACATTTTACACAGCGTCCCAACCTTTTTTGGAAATGGGGTTGTATTAAATTAAACTCTGAATTATATATATATATATATATATATATATATATATATATATATATATATATATATATATATCTCCCTTGGATAACTACTTTGGACCAAAGTAGATATCAAGTATGTCAATTAATCATCTCTAAATATTATAATATCATAATATTATGATTATATTTATAACATAATGATAATGGATAAATCATGATTTTAAAACAAAAAGATGATTTATTTTTCATTTTCAAATATTTATATTTTCTGGGTTTGTTGCTCCTCTACGACAGTTAATTGATTTTTTTGGGTCCTGAGTTTTACTTGACATTTAACCATTTTATAGATCAAACAACTAATCAATTAATTAAGAAACTAATAGTTAGTTACAGCCCAATGTTAAATGAACAGTTCACCCTCAAATTAAATTAAAGTGATTATCTACTCGTCACCATACTGATGGAAAGTCGGGTGAAGTTTCTTAATCCACAAACATTTGTAGAGTTTCACAGTAAAACAGCGCTGCAGAATTCTCCTCACCTGATGTTTAATTGGCATGAGGACGAGAAGATAATGACTGGATTTTCATTTTCAGGAGAACCTTTAATGCTCCAGTCAGAAGAGGCTCATTGAGGCTCATGGCTGAAATATTCTAGGTCATGATGACAAAACCTACTTGTAACTATTGTTGAGTGAGGATCAGTCAAATATAAGGCGACGAAGCATTTCTGATGCATTTTTATCCAGAGGGTTTTAGAGCCAAAAAAATCTCCAAATAGAAACATGGATAATCCTTTTATAAAAAATGACAGCAATGTGCACGACAGACGCCAGCGGAGGCTCTTCTTTCTTGAGGTGAGAGGTAATAAAAGCTTTGGAGAGGCATAATATTTGGATCACAGACACATGATGAGCTGCAGGGATGGAGGGAGCGTTAGAAGAGGCAGATGAAGACAGAATTCATGGAAACCAAAGGAAATGAAATTTGGGTTAATGCAATAAAAACCTGCAAGTAGTTTTGACCATTTCCTCATTTACAGCCTCTCAAACCAAACGTCACGGAGCAGTGAGTCACATACTGCAGCCGCCGCCAGAACAATGTGTCACAGGTACAATGGCCTACTTTCTACAAAGAAGCACTCAGTAGAGCCACAGGCGTAGATACTGGTGGGACAGAGGAGCCGTGTCCCCCCCCCAACAAATTATTTCAAAGTGAATGGAAAATAATAGAGGCAGACTCCACTTTCAAATTCACACACAAAGTGATCTGAACCGCTGCAGGGCTGGTGACATCATCACCACGTCTTCTGATGGACGAAAGCAAGCAGCGCCAAATTAAAAAAACTAGCAGCAGTAAAAAACACTTTGTGATGAAGAGGAGGTGTGTGGTGATCCACAGACGATGAAATTGGTAATCTGTTGGATCTGGCCATCTGTGACATCATCACAGGTTAGTTAATGATGTCACTAAGTGTATGAATGGAGCATGTAGATCTGAGCCAATCAGAGGACAGGTTTATGTGTTCACACTGAATGCGAAGCTAATTTTTAGCGCTGCGTGATTACATAAAAAGTCAATGCCATGAGAAAACACGAATTTGTGAAAATGTGAAATTTTATTTCTGTCTTTATAACAGTCGAAAAATTTCAACTTGGGTGAGAAAATCACGTGATGCCATGTTGCAAAAGCCTATCAGAGCTGAGATTCTCCTGACATCACATGTCGATGTCAGTGGGACGTTGTTTTAGGATTAAATTGAAAAGATAGATTTTATCGTCCAAGTCAAAATTTTCCAACTTGCTCAAAGACGTGAATAACTTTTACGTCTTTACTGATGTTAAGTGTCCACAAGAGGGCAGCGAGTCAAACGTGTCGACAACAACGTGATGGTAGAAGAAGCTGTGATGATGTGCCTCATAAATAAAAAGCAGCAGAAGAGGAGGTAGGATGTACTGAGTGATGGTCAGTGACGTCATGAAATGCATCGCGACAGGTTTTATCATGTCTGGCTTCAATAACGGCTACACTGCCCCCAATGGTCTCCGGTGGTACTGCAGCATTCCGTTCATATCAGTAAACTTTCAGAAAAGTTTAAGTTGAGCAGAACGGAGCCTTTAAGTTCTTTGAGTTCACAACAAACGCAAAGCCAATTTTTCACCTCGGTTTACTCGCACAAACGTTCCTCCGGTGATGTTTGTGGATACATGTGTGTCGTGCAGCTCGGAGACAAACTGCTGCTACATGCTTGTCCTCCTTTTCTGCCGACGTCCAGACGTTTGGGAGACACGCCGTCATGCTAATTTCTTGCCAAAGTTAAAAATTCTCAACTCCTGCAGTGACATTAGCATTAATCGCATCTGTGCATCGAGTTTGTTTGTAATCGTGTCGTGCAAGAAAATTCAGTGACTACAGAAGTTAAGAGGCTTCGTCCCTGACCTCAGACCAACCCTCCTGACCTCAGACCAACCTTCCTGACCTCAGACCAACCCTCCTGACCTCAGACCAACCCTCCTGACCTCAGACCAACCTTCCTGACCTCAGACCAACCCTCCTGACCTCAGACCAACCCTCCTGACCTCAGACCAACCCCCCTGACCTCAGACCAACCCTCCTGACCTCAGACCAACCCTCCTGATCTCAGACCAACCCTCCTGATCTCAGACCAACCCTCCTGATCTCAGACCAACCCTCTACAAAATTAAGCAAAATTCAGTTTAGAACGTTTCCTGTGATCCTGCTGACGAACAATGAAATGTCCCTGCAGGATGTGTCCCTGAATGCACCTGAGGTCTGCGGTCATGTGTACAGCCTGATTTTAGACATGCTGCATTCACGGACACAAACAACATCTGTCCTCATCTGTTGCTCTGCCAGGAGCGCCAGTCCTCACCAGGCCCTGCAGCTCCTTACCTTCCTCAGTAATTTGAGCACGTCGGTCGCCTGCTCCATCCTGCGGTCCCGGAGCAGCTTCTGGATCTCCCTGATCCACGCCACCCGCCTCATGTACGGGCTGTGGTTGGTCTTGCGCAGCATCCCGGGCAGTTTGTCGGATTTCAGCATCAGCGCAAACAGAAAGTCTCCGCCGCTCCGGTCTCGCTCTCCGCTGCCATCCAGAAGCTTGCGTCGCTTTTTGGAGAAATTCTCGTTGTCCAGGCTGCTCTGCCTGCTCAGTCTGGAGCCCATGGTGTTATTTTTCTACAGACTCTATTACCAGGAGGACGAGCCCATGATCGGCCCCAGATTCTCCGCTCCTGGTAGAAACCAGCACCGTGTTGTTTGGCGCGGTGCTGCCGTCGATGTAGAATCAAAAACAGTTTAATTCATCACCATCCTCTCGCGCGCGACTCCGATCGTGATGTTTTTCCGGGGGCGACGTGCGCCCTGCTCGGTGGATGAGGACGCACCGGCTGCTGCTTCAACCTCTACGCTGCTGTTTGGGTTTGTGCATCGTGGAGCGTCTGACCAATCCCTGCATCTGGTGCCTGCTGTCTCCCCCTCAGGCTTTAACTCCCCTCCGAGGGGGAGACTTTTTAGTATCAATGCGCCAAATGACAGAAAAGTGTCGGCTTGTTTTTGATTAGATCTATGGAGGCTTCGGTTTTAATTGATCTTCCCACCGACCTCCTCGTTTAATTATCTTATTGTCAGTCAGTCGTCACGTGACCTGCCAAATCCTATTCGTGTAGTCTCCCCTACAGGGGCGTGTCAAGACTTTTTTGATTGGGGTGGTCCATGAGGGGCACTGACTGATGCAGAGGTGGTATGAAGTGAACACATACATAACACACTGATTATTGTGCAGCACACTACTAGTTCCATAGATTTCCCGACACATATGGCAAAAATACATCAAAATATGCAGATTGATCACAAATGTTCTCTTATGATTTTTGGTAGCGATTTGCAAATTATTAGCAAAAATTGCAAAAAAAATTGTCCAATAAGAGATAATGGGAAATTGACGTGACCAGAGGTCAGCCCCGCCCCTCTTCACAATACCTTAACCTAGAAACATGATTAAAAGTTTAAACTGATCTCCAGACTCTGGACTTTACTGGACTAAATGGACATTTTGATATCTAGACTGGTTTAGGTTTGGGGTCATTTTGGGTGGGTTTGATTTTAATCATGGGTGTGCATTTTTGACAGAGTGGCTGACATCATCGTTAGAGTGCAGGACAGCTGTAAAATGGTCTAAAAATCTTCTCTTTAAATTGTTCTCACTCCCTCAGTTTTTACTCCACATCCATAATGTTGACATGAAAACATAGTAAAATTTGTGCAGCTTCTTGTGATGCTAATTTGGAAGCTAACAGACAAACACTTATGGCTTATTTTTTGACTTATGGCATTTTGAACTTGATCCATACAAATGATAGATCTACATGTTCAGCAGCTTCTTAGGATGCTGACGGTGTGCTCAGTTTAACAATAAAATATTTTCTTCTTCTTATTGGTTTCTTTTTAAAAACTTTTTAAAATATATTTTACCATTTACATAATAATTATACATTAGACTTATACATCACACACCCGCTCAATCACCACCTCATCCTTATGCCCTCTGGGCACCGGTACAGAGCACTGAGGTGCAAAAGGTGCAAAGCTGCTCAAACTGTTCAGTAAAATAGGTCCATCAGCCCCTGTGGACTCATTTTGCCACAGAAAATTGTCAAAAAAAGATTGTTGTGACAGCTCCGGTGAGGCATAGAAATTTGTTTGCTAATGGAGGATCCACTATAGACACAAGGCAGGAACATGTCTATCACATGTCCCATCCAGTGTGATGAAACATCTACAGAGAGGCTGGCATATGTGGATTCTCAGCTGGTGAGGAAGACATGGGCAGAAGGTTAGTTGGTTCTCATGCTACGTTTTACTGTACAGGTGAACTTTATAGACAGCTACGCTCCGATTATTGTTCTGTGCTGTTCTTTTTCTTCTTCCTGCTGTGTCGTTGCTTCCAGCCATCATAAACGTCAATCTCATCAGAAGCTTACCAGTAAGACCTGAATTTAAAGTATGTCAGATTTTCTCCAAATCCTTCAGCTGTAAGTTCCTTAAGATTTTATTTAAGATGTTCCTGTTCTTTTGAAGGTATAACTACCCCTCCAAACACTACTCTACTCATTTTTTGCATTCTTTCCATGCCCTGTGGCGACAGCTCATTCAAACCCGGTCCTCTATGAAACAACGCCCCTCACACACCAGATCAAGTGTGAGATCTACTTGTTTGCCTTAGCAATATTTACAGGGAAAAAAACTATTTCCTACGCTTTTTACTCACACTTTTATAATAATAATAATAATTGGAAAGGAAGGTTTGTATTTTCCCTCAAGACATCTATTAAATTTACATTTGAAAGGCAGAAAATCCGTAAGACTAAAGTCACATTTATGCTCAGCGTTAAAGATGTTTACGGATACGACCCGTACATACTCTGCGTTAATTTCGTACGTATTTGAACACGTTTTCGGGGAGTTTACGGATACAGACCAAACGGGCAGTACCACCAGCATTGGCTGGGGGCAGTGTTGCTACACAAAATGAAGAAGAAAAAAGGGACGTGAAAAAATAATAACTAGAAAGCACTTGGAGAGCGCAGACCTCTGCCAAGGCTGCTCAGTTTCCCCATGTTGGCATTTCAGTCCAAAGCAAAAGTCCCATGATGCAACCCTCTGAATTAAGTCATTAGAGAGTTTGACAGGAAAAATTAAAACAAAATCTTTGCAATTTACTTAAATCTTTATTTATTGTGGCTGTTAGTCGTTCATATTGTCATCTCACATAAATAAACTGCGATGCCACAACAGGTAACTGACACTTGTAACACTTTAAGAGTTGTTACAAAGCCACACAAACAGGCAGGAGAAAAGGAGGTATATTAAAACGGGGTAATGTTTTGTTGAAATTCATAAGCTGTTATATGGACATGAATCAATTAGATACATTTGTCAGGACAGAGACACTTTACGTTACAAGTGTACATGTGGCAGTTTAATCCTATAATAATTTTTTTTTAAATTTCTGCATCCACACGGTGATCCGGATCTCCACCAAAATCTAATCGATTTTTCCTTCGGCCACTTCCGACATCTCCTGAAAATTTCATCAAAATCTGTTGATTTTTTAAATTTTTTTTATCCTGTTCACAAACAAACCAACAAACCAACCAACCAACCAACGGTGACAAAAACAAAACCTCCTCCCTTGGCAGAGGTTAAAAAAAAACTCGACCGCATTTCTTGACGTATTTAATGACCTCACAGACCACCGCCGATTACATCATTACCTCTACTTTTGCTGCTTTGTATTTACTACGTACATCATTCCTCTACCGTCGCCATATTTGTTTTCAAAACATTTCACTGCCCTCTTGTGGATGTATCCATGGCAACAAAAAGGAAGCATGGAAGCATTTTTTTTCGTAGGTAGAGGGAGTCTCTACACTCGAAGCTAAATGTAATTTGTTGTTGTGTTAGCGAGGTGTTTGTCAGACTCTTTGTCACTTGTTGCAGTCAGTTAGAAAAAAAGGTACAGAATTAGGGGAATGGACTCATAGCGCCTCCTGCTGTTGTGGATGGTGGAGTACGCAGGATAATTGGGAGAGAGATCTCACCAAAAGTCATGTTTTATGTTTTGTCTTTGTATGAGATTTTTTTCTATGTTCAGTTTTTGTTTCTGAAGCCTGATGCATTATCAGAGGGTATGTGATTTTGAGAAGCTCCTGTCGCCATGACAGGCATCTCAATCGGCCTGTAAAATAAACCAAATGGACTGTGACATGACTTCTTTACACTTTCCTTAATGAAAGCTTGTGGAGGGGCGGGACATGGGTCAGGTAAGCTAAAATGATGTGAAGAATTGTTTGGCCCTGGCAGAGGTATGCCTCTACTGAGTGTAATTCTAGTTTCAATTTTTAAGCTGCATTTCCACTACGCAGTACCGGCTCTACTCGACTCCACCCCTCCACAAACATTTTTGCATAATTAGACTAAATGTTGAAAAATCTCTGAATGTTCAGGAAAGTTATAAAAGATTTGTGGGTCCAGTATTTAATGTGTTCTTTACTGGTCTTCTTTATGTCCCATCCTCCTGCTATGTTTCCTAGAAGTCATTTTTACGTCATCCTGCTGAAAAACAGACCAACAAACATTAAGAGGAGAAAACGTAGCCTTCTCTGACAGAGGTTGTAATTAGGGACCTGACTCATCAGCAACCAGTGCTTATCAGTGTCATAACTGAATACCACAGATGCCTCATGTTCCTCACCTCTGACTGAAGCTGCTCAACAACTTAGTTTTATCACGGAGTCTCAGCTGGACATCCTGTTCCGTCTTCTTTTATCAAAATATTTTCATCTGTGTGTGAAAAAGCGGTGAGTGAAACTTCTGCTCTCCCTACAAGGCTTTTTAATTTTTTTTTTTACATATTTATTATTCATGTAAAAATGTATCTTCTAGGGTTCGGGATTGATAAGGAAGGCTGATCAGATTTAGAGTTTTAAAGATAATGTGACAGTCTGGCTGGAGCCTCTCTGGTTGACATGTTGTCCTGCTGTAGACTCAGGTTTCTGGAGGACTACAGGTGAGAAAGGGCAGAATGAGTGACATGTGACATCACACTGCTCACTATTTGACACCGGATGTGTTCATTAATAGATGTGATGAAGATGGTGGACTAGGTCTGGGTAGAGTGGAGCCAGAGGAAACTCTGGTGGAGGCCCGCAGTGGTCCTGATGTACAAATGTGTGGTCTGACCTGGGTATAGGACCAAAGACTAATGGAACCATATAGTAGGTTCCTCAGGATATCTGGAGCTCAGCGTCTCACAGTTTTATCTGGTAAACCAATGATTAGAGGTTTCGGGGCTGAAACCATCTCAACCTATTATGAAACTTTAAATGGGTAAGAAGCCCGGCTCGCTGGCTTGGAGCTGGGCGTGGCTCAAAATAAATCAGCCAATCAGAACATGTTCCATGTCTGATGTGTTCCTTAAAGTGACATCATCAGACCAGACACTTTGTGCAAAGCTGCACTCTGAATCATTCAACCTGTTTTTATCAGATCATGATCAGATAAATCTGATGAATCAGTGAAATCAGAGGAAAATGACCAAAAATATTGGTTTGATCTGAAATGTTAATAATAACCTGATGTCTTAGAAAAGACTCAAATGTCAACACTTTTATTAAGCTAGACTAAAATACTGACAGTTTTCTTTGATACAATCAGACTAAAATATCCAGACTTTTAAAACTGGACTAAAAACAGGATCATGTGACTGAATTTGACTCAGGACCAATAGCTGATACAATTAACATTATAACATACTATCTTTAGCATTCAGCTCAAACCACTGGTATATCTTTATAAAGCTGCTAACATGGCTGAATCGACTTACAGCTCATGAAAGGAGACAGATAATGGTGTACTCCTTTTCATTTGCTTTAAACCTGTTGGACTGCATTAAACAAAAAAAGAATAAAACACAAAAGAACAGATTGGCACTCGCTGGAGGGATGACATATCTCCTCTAGACTGGGAACGCGGCAAGATCCTCCAGGAGGAACTGGAAAGTGTTGGTGGGGAGAAGGACGTCTGGAATACCTGATTAGTCTGCTGACACCATGACCCGACCCCGGATAAGAGGAAGACAATGGATGGTTGGCACTCACTGGAGCGCAAGCCTCTGCCAAGGCCTAAAAATTCTAATACGTTAGTTTGCCAAAATCCGATTATGGTCTGGATCTGCAACAAATTGAATGTGGTCATCGACCATAAAAGGTTCCCTGAGCTTGTTTTTTCATCAAGGTTGGAATATCACTTTTCAAGATATTTCCAAAATGTTGAAAAATGTCCAATCTCATAATGTTGAAAAAAAAATTCTGAATCTGGATCTTGATCTAAATTTAACCGATTAGTCCATGGCTCCAGCCAAACCTCTCCACAAAATATAGTGAAATTTGGTCAATAACTTTTCAAACAATCCTGCTGACAAACCAACCAATCAACAGACACGGGTGAAAACAGCTCTCATCTATCTGCACGATCGCATCATTTTGAACAATAAAAATATGACGTCTACAGCCATGTGTAATTAGGGAAAACCTACCTCAGTCTCAAGGAAATTCTAAAAACATTATGGGAATTTTGCACCAAAATTTACCGAGTTCTTGCCGGACTCATGCCCAGTCCTTCTGCCAGGTTTCGCATAATAAAAAGTCTGACTCTTCCTTCCACTGAGCTGAATGATCCTGTCCTGCCTCTCCAGGAAAATGGTTGGAAAGTCCCACATTGCTGGTCTGGTGGTCCTTCTGGTGGCTGCACTGGGCCTGTTCTTGGGGCTGTTCATGGGCTTGGAGAGGAAAAACACGCCTCCCTCCTCAGACAACTTCTACTCGAAGGCCGCCGTGGCTGCTGACGCTGGGAGGTGTTCAGAAGTCGGGAGGTAAGATGAAGCTCTTGTCTTCCAGATGTGTGCCAGCATGGTCTGAGTGCATTCTCGTGTTTCAGGGACATTCTGAAGAAGAACGGTTCAGCCGTGGACGCTTCCATCGCCGCCCTGCTTTGTGTCGGCCTTTTTAATGCTCACAGCATGGGCATCGGAGGAGGGCTCTTCTTCATCATCTATAACGCCTCCACAGGTGAGTCAGCAGCACTGTTTGGATGTGGAAGAGCTAAAGTGCATAAAGCTGAATGATATCAATGTTTTATGAAAGATGTGGAATATTTTTGTTGAAAAGCTGAAGTGACTTCCTGGTTTTAACTTGTTTGAAGTAGAGCTGGATGAGATTTGTAAAAGTGGGGAAGGTTTCTCTTTTTTAAAGCTCAAGGTTAAAAAGGACGAGTCTCAGCTGACAAAAAACAGCTGAATGAGCTGAAATTCATCATCAGCTGTGAGAGTGAAGAGACTCAAAACACAAATCTCGAGTTTTCAGATCAGATCCGAGTCACTTTTATATGTGGTCCTACATCGGATTAATGGGACTTTTTACATACATGGTCATCATCAGTGTGATGCAGATGCTGTTTACCGACCTCCAGAGCTAAACGTTTACATACATTCACTACTGTTTCGGTTTGAATACCATGAGTCGTCTCACAAATATGGTGTTTTTAGGGGGACATAGCTCTTTCCGCCTACCCTTCCATCAGTTTTTTGTCCAGACATAAATCAAAAATTGTTCAATATTTTTTCCTGAATCTTTGCTAACATATGCAAGAATTGTTCCTTAAGGGGTTTTTAATATTCAAATCTTTCTTGTTTGGGGGGAAATATTAAATGATGGCTGTTTTGAGTATAATTTTAAAACTATTTCATATTTCTTAACTGTGCACTGACACCATGTGGTGTCTTTTGCTATTTGGAAATTTTTGCACTTTCATTTCCATGGCAACAACTTCTACCTATTCCTAACTAAAGAGTGATGTTTGCTTTTAAAGTGTAAAATTCTTTTGTCAAATTGTACATGTATACATACGAGTCTGGTGACCAGTTTAAACTTGTAATCATGTTTCTATGTTCAGGTATTGTGAAGCAACATGGCCCCAAAGAGGGGCGGGGCTGACCTCTGTTTATGTCAACATCCTATAATTTCTTACGGGAACATTTTTCCCAGAATTTCTGAAAATTTTATTAAACTTAGAACTGATTGTGTAAAAACTATAAAGGATATGAAAGAGTTGGATTATCACGTGAAGGTCCAATGTTTTCTGATGGTTTTAAAGAGTTTCTAGCTGAAAATAAGGATGAGCAGTGAATTATTGAACGGCTCGATGTTACTGGAAAGTATGCAAGTTATGGATAAGAAAACTATTAGCACATCATTCCTCATTGAGCTGAATATTTTGAAGTTTGCATGAAATTTCTAGATATAAAAATGTAGAAAAGGTGGAGAACATATGAACATCATTGTCTGCTCAACAGGGAAGGTAGAAACCATCGATGCGAGGGAGACCGCGCCCATGAACGCCACTGAAGACATGTTTGGCAACAACACCAAGCTTTCTCGCGCGGGTATGAGCTGAAGGTTCATGTTACACATGAGTTGGTGTTGATGTCATAGATGCAGCAACATGGCTGACGAAAGTTAGAAGCTTTTTATCAGTTAATTGAATGTCATTGTTTTGCATCCATGTCATTTGTAATATCGTATTAGCTTGTAACCGTTCTGTTCATATAGAGTGACCTAGATAAGTTAGATCAGTTATCTATTATCTTTAACCTGGTAAAGCAGTTAATGCAGCACATACTCTCTATGGATGTCTCACAGAATCTTCATGTCTGCTGGTCCTTCAGGCAGGCAGTGGACAGAAATAAACCCAGTGAAATTTAAAAGAGTGGTGCTTCCGTTTCTCCATGACAGGTGGATTGTCCATAGCCATTCCCGGGGAGATCCGAGGTTACGAGATGGCTCACAAGAGGCACGGCCGGCTGCCATGGAGGGACCTGTTCGAGCCCAGCATCGCTTTGGCTCGTCATGGGTTTCCTGTTGGAAAAGCTTTGGCTCATGCCATCTTCAAGAACAAAAATACCATTCAAAGAGACGCCAACATGTGGTGAGGAAGAAGTAGGGTCAGAAAATAAAGACTAAACTGGTTAGGATGAAGAATTAATTTAAACATAAAGACTAAATGAGTTAGGATGAATGAAGATGAATGAATCATCAGCATATGTACGTTGTGTTTTCTTCTTTCAAATGTTTTAGTCCGAAACCAACTGACCAACCAGGAACTGCTCATACAGTCGTAGATTTAACTGAACCGTTGTTCTTTTTCTGTTCTCATCTTCCAGCGAGGTGTTTTGTGATTCTCAAAGAAACATCCTGAAGGAGAATGATATCATTAGGTTTCCAAAGCTGGCCAACACGTACCAAAGGATAGCGGAGGAGGGGCCTGACGTCTTGTACAACGGGTCATTGGCTCAGAGCATTGTCGAGGACATCCAGGCGGCAGGTCTTCTGTTTCTTATGTAACAAACTAAAACATTATTCGAGACATTTTCATTGTGCCTGATGCTTGGACTCGTACTAATATTTCCAGTACCGAGTAAGTAACAATAGTATCATCAAGTTTCATAAGATACTTTGATAGATACTATGATACTATGCATAGATACTAGAAAACCTGTCATAGTAGAATCAATGAAGGGTTGATGACCATTGATACTATAATTATTATCATCATCATCACATTACTATTAGTGTTGTTATTGTAGCAGTTTATTCGACTAATTACAATCTGTTATAACAGCTGTTATTGTTGTTGCTCTACATGTCCGTGTACCAGGAGTGAGTGCAATTTAAAGAGAAGATTTTTAGACTATTTTCCAGCTCCCCTCCACTCTAATACATTTTTTAATTTTCAGAAAGACGGTTGTGAAACGTCTTCCGTCTTCTTCTGTAAAAACTTCTGTGCTCGTTCTAGGCGGCATCATCACCCTGGGTGATTTGATGGAGTACCAGCCTGTGCTGAATGAGAACCCTCTGAGGCTGAACGTCAGAGAATACACCATGTACGTCCCAGACGCCCCCTCCAGCGGCCCTGTGCTGGCACTCATACTCAACATCGTGGATGGTGAGCAGGCTGGCCAAGTGCTTGTGCAGCCATGCAGCAGAAAGGATGTCAGGCTTCCCCCTGGTCATCCCTGGGAAATCTCTCCGCCTGTTTTGGAAGCAGAGAACTTGGTGCTGCTTGCCAAATTGAATTCAGCATCAACCTCCGCCTCCACTATTTAGTCGTATTTCAAATACAAAGTGGCAGCATTAATGTCTAATGGAAAACAAGATTTACTGTGTTCTTATTTAAATCTAAAAGAAGATATTCATATTTCTGGAAGGATTCAGGATGTTATATGAAGAGAGTTTGTAGTGAAATGAGTTTTTAGGCCAAAACATTTGATTCCTCATATATCCCAGACATGTTTTTTTCTTCGTGTGGATATTTTGCAGGGTTCAACTTCACAGATACAAGTGTCTCCACAGTAGAGAAAAAGACTCTGACCTACCATCGCATCGTGGAGGCTTTTCGTTTCGCTTATGCCAAGAGGAGCAGACTCGGGGACCCACGTTATCTCAATATCACTGATGTAATTCCTTCAGACCTTTATTTTGGAGCATTTAAACCGTCCATGTACTCAGTATGATGACGGCTTTTTCCTGTTGGCCACTGTGCAGTTCAGTAAGGGCTCAAAGGCAGCATGTGCATTTATTCATCCCTGATTTACAAAAACCTTTATAAAAGTGTACAAAAATCGGAGGGCTGTACAACAACGAGAATGAAACCTACTCAGATTTAACTTAGGTTCATCAAGGAAAGTCAGGTTTGACTTTTGTCTAAATCTGTGCGGCTGCAATAGTTAATAAGATTTATTGATTTGGTGTCACTGGAGTTTGTGCGCCCTCATATAAGACCACAGATATGGTTTTCATGAGGTGTCTTAATAATCGGAAAAGTTCCTCATGGGCAAGATTAATGTAAAAGTTACCTCAAATCGGAACAACTCATAAAACTCAACCAAAATTTCTGACCTTAGAAATGACCGTCAAACAACCAGCAGACAGCAGTTGATCAAGATACGATCGCTCATTGCACGACAAATGAGGCCCGACAACGCTAAATCTGTACAGTGTGCAAAGCATTACGCACCTGAATGAATGTAGATTTAGCGTCAAGTTAACCACATTGGTTAGTAGGAGTACAGAGATGCAATCTCAGCACACCTCTGGTGAAACTTTAACGGTTATTCGGGAAGTTAAACCCAAAGTTAAACCCAGGATAACCCAGTGACTACGTGTCGCTCCGTAGTACAGCCCTCAGGTGTTGCTGTCTGGACTGTCACAAAGGCAAACCTGACGTGTTGTTGTTTACCTGTTGTCATTTCTCCTCAGCTCATCAAAAACATGACCTCAGACTACTTTGCTAATGACATAAGGAGTAAAATCACAGATGACACCACCCATCCAGACAGCTACTATGAGCCAGAGTATTTCGTCCCAGACAACCACGGGACGGCTCACCTGTCCGTCGTAGCGGAGGATGGAAGTGCTGTGGCGGCCACCAGCACCATTAATCTTTAGTAAGAAGCTAACGAGACAAACGGCCGTCCCTTCAGAATAAAACATGCATATTTCCTAAACCTGGTGACTTTTACGTTCTACTTCCCCAGCTTTGGTTCCAAAGTCATGTCTCGGTCGACTGGAATCATTTTCAACGATGAAATGGATGACTTCAGCTCTCCGAACATGATCAACGGGTTTGGGATCCCCCCTTCCCCGAACAATTTCATCCAACCAGGTATGGCTGAACTGAATTATCGTACTTTTATTACTCCAGTTTATTTTCTATATTAAGCCCCTCGCTTCCACAAAGAGGGCATTATTTGATCCTTTCTACGGTGAGTTCAATGCAGCGGTGATGGTTTTCATTTCATTTCATTTGTCATTATCAGGGAGACCATCATCCTCCTCTGGATTAAAGAGCCTAGTTCTAACCTCTCACTGTGGCTGCTGCTCTTTACAGCCATTTAAATACTGTTTTTTGCTCTTAAGAGGCTGCAAGGTAAAATGTAAATATCCATTAAATGGCTGCCGCCACATTTTGTTTATCTGTTGCAGGTAAGAGGCCGCTGTCTTCCATGTGCCCGACTATCATCTTTGACAAAGAAAACAGAGTGAAAATGGTTGTAGGAGCGTCGGGGGCCACAAAAATCACCACAGCCACTGCCTTAGTAAGTCTCATTCAGTCATATCTGTTCTGTTATTTGAGCAAAGTCAGCCATATTCAACTGAGGAGGAGGAGGAGGAGGAGGAAGGCTGCTGCACATCCCTGTGTGTTTAACAGGTCTAGTGATGCAGCCAATCACAGTCTGCAGATCCATCAGAAAAATGATCATTCTGATTAACAACTGATGGGATGCAGGTGATGAAATAATCCATCATTAATGAGGAAATATTGATGACATCACCTGCAGCAGAAACCATAAGTGTGTCTCCACCGTCTGTGACATTTACCCACAATGCACAGCAGCTTAACTTCAAACTTCAAAACAGTCCAGGTTCACACAGTGAAACAGTCCAGGTTCATACAGTGAAACAGTTTGGAGTAGAACAGACGTCCTCCTGATAAATCCTGAGGCTCCACTAGAGGTGACATCAAATGTCCTGAGGGAGGAGTCTCTAAATCAGAGACAATCATTGGTTCAGGTGGATGAGAATATGATGATGTCAGAGACGATCTGTGCGTCACTAGTGTGTAAACAGAGTGTTCTGTGTTGTGAAGCCTCCTATGTAGTTTCATCTGATTTGTCCTTTAAACAGCAGTAAAAATACTGCAGCTTTGACTTTAGAGGTTTTTGTTGGTCATTGGTTCAAATCACTTTCTGCTGCCTCACGATAGCAATGATCCAACAATGCTGCTGACCACACCTCATTTAACACCTGACCACGCCTCATTTAACACCTGACCACGCCTCATTTAACACCTCACCTCACACCAACACTAACATGGACCCAAGAACATCTAGTACTTCAGTGGGTGCTGGGTGTGAAAATGACAACAGCCACAGAGACCAGCTCTGAATTGGCCCCAGGCGTTACATGGAGCTCATGTGTTTCCTTTTTCTTGGATCCAACAGGTCATCCTGAACTCCTTGTTCTTCAAATACGACCTGAAGAAAGCTGTGATGGAGCCGCGGTTTCACAATCAGCTCAACCCAAATATGACGGTTGTGGAGAAGGGCTTTGAAAAGGTCAGTCACGCCTGGAGATCTATGACGCTGAACGAAACAGTCAATGATCAGAATATTTGGATTGTAATTTAGAAAAAAAAGGTTATAATATTTCATCTCCTTTTTTGTGGTTGATAATAAAGAGAGATTTTGGTAAAGTTTTTCTTTCTTGAACTACATTTTAGTCTCGTCTTTTTCGTCATTATATTGATTTATTCAGTTTATTTTTAATGTTGTCTCATCTTTTAGAAAAAATGGTTGACAAACATTTTCCGTCATAGTTTTTAACACTGCTGTCAACATTTAGTTTATTATTTAAAATGATGTCATCATCCTGTGTGAATCTGGTGGAACTAATTTTTCTGATCACTCCAACTTCACATGAACACACTATTAATACAACAGAGGCTTTTTTACCCAGATGATGGCGCTAGATGAAAAAATACACGTTCCCTTCATGGTGGTGCTGGAGGGAGAGTTGGTTTTTATCTCAGACCATGAATGTCACCATCTTTGTAAACTGTCAAGAATAATAAAGGTTGCTGAGTGTTTCATTTGACTGACATCTCAACAAAGATAATTTTTTAGATCTCTGGCTGTCAGAGAGGCAGGAAATAATTGTGCCATAAGTTATTAATCTATAGTCAGTTAATGTTACATGATTTATAATTATTGGCGTGAATGATACAGAATATTTGCCTCGTATTGATCCCTGTGCTTGTGTGATGATGATACCGTGGCAGAGTGTCCTGGAGGGTCTGATCCAGAAGAACCATGTCACACAGCTGCTGCAGTCTCCAGACTCCGTGGTCCAAGCAGTGGTGCGGCAGGGAGAGCGTCTCTATGCCGAGTCCGACCCCAGGAAGGGAGGCTATCCAGCCGGATACTGATACGGGACGCTCCATCTGGACAGTCATCTCTTCACTCAGATAGAGCCACAATACAGAGGTGTCTGCACTGAAGACAGGGGCCAGTTTATGGAACCTTCTCTGAGAAGATTTGTTGACTCAAACACAACCTCTTTTACTCAAAGTTAATTATTGCATATTGTTTTTGGCATCATCTCTGACTTAAATAAGAGGTTAAAGCTGGTACCACTACTGAATTCTGGGCAGGATGTTTTTGGGGAAGTCAGCACAACTGCTTTATTCTACAATCTATTTCATGTATGATCAAACATATTAGTCCACAAACATGTCCGGGGCGTTGCATCATTCTCCGAAACAACTGAAGACAGGGACTTAATCATTAATTGACTCGCAGCTCATACAGCATAACCCAAGTCTCCAGAAGCCACGGCGTCCCAAACTGATTTCAAAGAATCATTTTTACATCCTTTTGAAGATGAAGTCTTTACGGTACGGTTGGTAACTGCACAACCTGACTGAGGAAGCCGTACAAGTTTGAATGTATGCAACGCTAGATGACATCAGCTGTTTTTCCAAATCAATTTGGGATCTGGGCCTCTGGAGACACGAGCCATTTTCAGACAGGCACTGCGCAACAGTGCCAAAAGGACTTCCCTTCTCTGTGACCCCTTCGGTGTGTTCAAACTAGACCAGCCCAAAGTGTCTCAACGCCACCTCGGTGTGTGCGTCCAGTGTATGGTGAAGTTCCGCAATGTTAAGAGGCGTGACGTACAACGCAACAGCGAACATAAAAGCTGATATATTTCACCATCTCCGCAGTTTAGCGTCATCTTCTGTTCTTGTTCTTCAAATAACAGACTTCCTGTTGCTACAGCATCGTTAAATCCCCCGGTGTAGGTCGTACACCTGAACATATCACTACGTCACACCCGTTCCCCAACGCCGGGGCAGTTCATTCATACAGACACCTGTTTCTGTGCTGTTACTACCTCCTGAGGCGTCACAGAGGGGGAACAAACTGACACCCCATTACACCTTCGTTACGTTCAGACAGACGTCGGGGCGGAATAAAGACACAACAGGCCAAGAATGAAAACGCTGTCTGAATGGGGCTGATTACACATACAAGCTTTTAGTTTAGAGGCTAATACCTTTAGCTTGGAGGCTAGCATAAAGATAATTAGTGAAAATCTGTATCAATTTAGTACATTTCCTGTCAGAATGTCATAGTGCATACATTACGAGTTGTGGCTGATCTTGTTTAGCGGCGTATATTCACCAGCCTCAGATGAGGTGCACGCTAAATGCTTTTAGCCTAGAGGCTACAAATGAAGATTTCAGGTTTAAAAAAGGTGTAAAAACATCTTTTCAAATCAGTTTGGGATCCTGGATCTTCTGAAGACTTGGATTACGCCGTACAAACTATATGTACGTACATTTTAGTTATGTTTTTTTTTTAAACTAGTCTCCATCTTCTTCAGGTGTTTTGGAGAATGCTGCAACAGAGTTTCACATTTTGTGGACCAACTTCACCCAAATTTACATCAGCATGTAGGAGAGTAGACTTAACTTATAACGTCATCTTATATTAAGTTTTATCACCATGTTTTAGAATCTGAAAGTTGTAGATTGTCCATGAAGTATTTTCATTTCTTTAATTGTCTAAGGAGAAAAATATTGTGAATAATTGGACAATTTGTCTGAAAAGGGTATGTGGGTGGGGGTGGGGGTGGGGGTGTTTTCATGTTAAACCATAATTTAAAAAGTGTGAGCAGGTATACTAATTAAAAATAAGGACGCCTCAGGTCGTTTGCCTTTTTCACCTCAATGTTAAAATGTACATCATTTAGCAGGAACTTGTTTTCTATCAACCCTCAGATGTAAGTGTTTCATTCTGAGCAGAGGTTCAGTGAATGTCGTGTTTTCTGAAAAATGCATTTGCAGATATATTTTTCTAAACATGCATTGTTCTTATGCCATGTTTGTTGCCAAGTTATTAAACATTTTGAACAAATTCTCCGTATTTAAGTTTATGAGCTGGAATATTAGGAAAGAAATCACAAGCTCTTATATTTTGGTTTGTTCTTCAGTGTCAAAACTGAACCTCATCTATCGTAATAAAGACATTTAGGGCACATTCAGCACCAGAATAACCCAAATCTTCAGTAGAAGATAAAACCAGAAATTGTTTTCTGGAAAGAAAGATAATCCACAGATAATGAGATAAACCTTCATTCAAGGACCCAACACTGAATAGTTTGAGACAAGGCTAATTACTGCTAGCTAGCAGGCTTTACAGAAACCAGTCCTTCCAAATTTATTTGGTGAGTCCTGGAATTCCAGGCATACATAGCTCAAGCTTCACTGTCTTCACAGTAGCTGTGTCGTTAGCTTGCCATAACCTGCATCGTTTGACCTCGATCACTTTAGCACGCATGACCGTCACACTTTCTCGAGGCAGGAGGAACATGAAACTATGCAGAAAAATACCAAAATCCCAGCACTTTCAATGACCCATGTAAATTTATTTCCAAAAACTTTCAGGACCCTGATTTTCACTTTTGTTTGAACCTTGTATTTTGTTTGGCTAACTGTCCAAAATCTGAGCAAGCTGTATTGTAACAGTGTAAAGCTAAACGCTAACATCCGCTAACACACAATGTTAGGCAGTTTTATCATTTACCACTTTTGTTTAGTGTAACCCCCTCATGGGGGAGGTTGGTTCTTCCTTTTTTTACTCTGAGTTATTATCCATTAACATCCACTTATTTCTTACCCTTATGTGTATATTTCTGTTACAAGGTTCCATACTAAGTACATTTCTTTATGTTCACTCACATACTGCATTTTAAGTTAGCGTCTAGCTTAGCGGAGGCTAATGTGATATATGATCAGTCCTGTTAGTGTTTGTTTTATTTAGAGAACAGCTGGGTGAGTGATTGGTTGTGAAAACTGAAGTACGTCTCCATTCATCAGCAGTCGGCCAATAAACAGAAGCCCACCGGTTACATCTGTAGCTTTATTTTCATCAGCTAACGTTAGCTGGACAGGAGGCAGGTGACCAATCATAACACACTTTGGGTAAAGTATTGATCAGATTAACAACCATAAACAGGATTAAGTGGGTGAGATGGTTGATTTTTTGTTCACTAGCCCGTCCCTAACATTAAGCCAAACTTTCTGACGAGAGAAAGAAAGAATTCAAAATTTAACCTCTAAAGAAAATCTGATGAAAATCTGTTTTCAGCTTTTCAAGATATGTTGCAGACAAACAAACCTGGTGATTCCAGAACCTCCTCTGACTACAGCAGAACGGTTCCTCTCAGATACTCCTGGATGTGTTTTCCCTTCACAATTATTCCTGCTGTCATATTAACTGAAACCGGTCGTTTATCTTCTGAAAATAAAGTCATACATTTCAGGCCCCTCAGGACATTTTAATGTCAGATTATCAGCTCACTGATCCTCAGTGGAACACAGACACACACTTTATCTGCTGCATGTGTGTATGTTACAAAAGGGATGACGGCTTCTTTGTGGGGCTTCATCAGTATTCCTCTGGTGAAAACGTGAAATCATCCAGGTCGGTGCGACACATTCATCATGCAGCTAACGGCGATATTACCCTCATTCATCACGAAGCGACAGGTGAATCAGCGCGGCGGGACAGCGCCTGATAAACTTTAGACGTTTCTTCCTGATACACCTGAGCTGCTGCTGTGGAGGAAACCACAGAGACCATTCCTCATCTACTGTAAACTTATACATGACTGCTGCCATTGTCCCGTCTGCACTGATGTAAAGAGCCCCACAGCTGCCTCCAGGTCAGAATATCCTCAGAGGAGGACAGACCTTCACCTCCATCTAGTGGTGACTCACTCAGACCAGCTGTTGGGTCTAAACTACCGGTCAGAGCCTCATGGAGATGGGGGGAGCTGGAGACTGCAGCTCCTGGTCCAGCAGCCGAAACAGCATGGCGCTCTTGTTTCTCTGTGACGTCTGTCCCAGAGAGTGGTGGAGCTGAGCCTGGAGGTAGTGGACGTCCCGCAGACGCTCCTTACAGTTCAGCCGGGAGAAATAAGCCGCCGCCTCTTTCAGCGTGTCGACAGCCGAAACCGCCAGACGTGAATCTGCAGGGAGACGATGAGCAGCAGCGTGAATGGAGGCTGTGGAGCCACACGACACCGTTACCTGTTCACACCTGGTGTTCACATCCATCCTGGTGTTCACATCCATCCTGGTGTTCACATCAGCTCACACCTGGTCTCAGAAGGAGGGACCACTTGTGATCCCACCTTACTGGGCTACATATGTAATTAACACCATTTGAACAGTGTTTTTAACAAATAGAAAGAAAGAAGAAATAGTTTTTTTTTTTACATCACTAAAATGTCTTCTTCCATAAATTTGAATTAAATCAGTAGAAACAGTTCAAACAGCTGCTAAATGTTGGAGGGTGAATTCGGGCTCACGCTACAGGAGCTTCAAAACCACATCAGATTCTGAAATCGGTGATGTCATCATTGGTTTTGTTCAGTGTAAATAAAAAAAGGCGGAGTCGAGACGGATCGTCACTGCGGTGCGTTTCTCTGCATCAAAAATGGCTGCAGAAACAACTTCATGTATTTACTGCTGGTTCTATAAGAAGGCAGGTGGGAGAGCAACAAACACGGACTCTACATGATGGTGAACCAGATCACACGTATGTGTAATCCATCATGTCTGCTGCTGTGGTCTCCTCTTGTTTCAGAGGACGTCAGCTGAGTCGGTGCTGAATATGTCCACCTGTGATCAGGTCACCGAAGACGGATGTGAACATCAGGGGCCTCATTTATAAAAGGCTGCTGTGCACAAAAAAGTAGCTTAACAGGGTGAAATGTGTCAAACGTTGGTATTTATAGAGAATTTATATTCAGGAAAAGGTTCAGATTTCTACGTCTACTTTCTCCCTGCTGTAGAGTCAGAATCAGAGACACTCGATGGTTTTATCACTAAATAAAGTTCAGTCAGAAGTAAAAACAGATGAATGTAAAACACACATCAGCACATATATATGTCATAATGTATAGGCCTGCCTCTGATGGTGGATATAGTCTATATTTATATTTAGAGCCTAAATACATAAATATGTAAATGTAATTTAATGTCATTATATTGTTTGATGCAGATATGGTTGAATTATTGGTTCCATCTTTAATTGAATGTCAGCATTGTGTCAGTCAGGAGGTGAGACTTTTCCTCTGTGTGTCAAACAGTTTCTGACTGCAGTCAAAATGTTGTTTTTAATGCTAAAAACCAACAAATACGGACAGAAGCAGAATATTTGGTTATTAAAAACATGTTCTGAATTTTAGGAACCATTCCATCTCTCTTTTTTCAGCTGTGTCTTTTTGACCTTCTTTTTGACTCTGCAACAGTTGGTTGTTTGATCCGACCCTGTTCACCATCCACCACATGCTTCTGTCAGACAAACAGCTGGAGACACAGCTGACTTGTCCTTTAACGTGTTTTATTAACACACTGCACAACATCAACATGAGCTCTGAGCAAGTAACACCAGAGAATCTCAACCAACCTTGTTGATCACTCAGTGGCACCGTAGCTACTAATTCTAGCTCTCTGATTGGTTAGACAGCATGTCAGTCTACAGTATTACCCAATACCTTCAGCCAGTTTCCTTTTATTTGATATTCCACTGCTAAGCCTTCCAAACAAACAGTTTTACTGTGATGAGAACCTCTAACTCGCACTCTGCTAACTCTGCTTTCTTCTTCAAACTCATCTCCATCTTCATCATCTTTCCTCACTGATAGTCCAACAAAGGCTTCTTAACGTCAGTATATTCATGAGCTATTTAGCATGGACCATTTATGGAGAATTGTGGGACGATACTGGGAGGAGTAGTGGGACGATACTGGACGATACTGGGAGGAGTAGTGGGACGATACCGGAAGGAGTAGTGGGACGATACTGGACGATACCGGGAGGAGTAGTGGGCCGATACTGGACGATACTGGGAGGAGTAGTGGGACAATACTGGACGATACTGGGAGGAGTAGTGGGACAATACTGGACGATACTGGGAGGACTAGTGGTACGATACTGGACGATACTGGGAGGAGTAGTGGGACGATACTGGGAGGAGTAGTGGGACAATACTGGACGATACTGGGAGGAGTAGTGGGAGGAGACCATACTCTCACAGTTCACCACAGGTGTGTGTTTATGAACAGA
Source organism: Chaunax sp. Z400 (assembly GCA_037577475.1). NCBI lineage: Eukaryota > Metazoa > Chordata > Actinopteri > Lophiiformes > Chaunacidae > Chaunax > Chaunax sp. Z400. The sequence goes on from CM075187.1 coordinate 1,613,878, forward strand.
AGACTGCGTTCAGTTCTGCACCTCATGGTTTTATAGATGTGAATATTTTCTAGAACATTCTGAGGTCTGTGAGTATAAAATGTTTTAGGATGGAATCTATTTTATAAATGAGGCCCCAAGTCTGAACAGACTATGAGGTAGTGATCAGTGCTCTGTAGGGAGGGGGTGGGGCTGTTACCTGCTGGTCCTTGTCCGTTTGGTTTGAACCCCGCCATCGCCATCTGGCAGCGGGCCGTCAGCAGCAGGGCTCGGCCTTTGTCTATGACTGCTCCGTGGGCCAGAACCGGCTCGATGGCTTCATGCAGGACGCTCAGAGCCTGTTCAGGGACCCCCAACATCAGCTGCAGAGAAGGAACCACGCATGAACCAGGCCTGCTTTATTTGAATTTTAAGACCCTATAAGAATACATTAAGCTCTGCTTGTTGTTGACTCATTAAGTTTAGATGTTAGGAATACATTTCAGCAGATTCCAATGTGTCTGATGATGATGATGATGATGATGATGATGCTGCTGTGTCTGACCTGAGTGAAGGCCAGGTGAAGGATGGTCTCTGAGGCCAGGGACTGCAGGTAGTGCTGTCGAGCCAGAGCCGAGGCCTGCAGGAGGAGAGGAAGGGCTGTGGAGAAGCCAGAGGACTCCCAGTGGAGCTCGGCGGTGGAAAGCAGAACTCTGGAGGAGACAGAAATAGACTGAAATGTCAACGTTAAATATTCATGACAGCAGTAAAACAGGCAGTTCTACAAATGAAAGAAAGTTTATGTGTGTTTAATCTTCAGTCATCAGGGCTTCACTACGAAGACAGGTTCTAGTCTCTTCTGGGGTTAAACCCAGTCAACCAGGATGATGTCATGGATGAGAGGAGTGTGAAGACGTTACCACCATGTTACCGTACCCACCTCAGCATGTTGATGAAATGTATTTGATCTTAAATTGGACGTACACACCTGGCGATTTGTAGTGAGCGTATGGAAACCACCCAGAAAACACATGAGGGGCTGCAAACCAACACTTTCTACACCTGTAGGAGGCGACTCCTCCTTTAACAGGTTCTTATCCGATACGTGCTGCTTTCCTTCCTCCACATTTGGTGGAAAGTGTCGAGTAGTTTGTGCTTAATTTAGGGAAATGTTGAAAAACCTTGTAAGGTTGGAAAAGGAAAAGGAGAAAAAAATTCTGTTTCCAGCACGACACCAAAATGTAGATCATTTACATAAAAAACATTTTGTGAAATTTGCTTCATAACTTTTCAAATAATCCTGCAGATAAACAACTAAACCAACTAAAGGACACAGGTGAAAACAGATGCTATGCTACCTGAGCCTGGTACCAGTGGTGAGGGTGCTAATAGCTAGCCCTGCCCCGACACAGCTGCACCCACCCAAACACAGGAAGAGAGGAAATACTCCTCCTCGCTCTGCAAGACAGATATAAGTAAGGTTTGGTGTAAAAGTAAATTTAAAAAATGAAATGAAAATATTCTTTGGCATTTTTTATTTCAGAATTTATATATATATTTATTTACACCTCTAATTTCGAAAGTCATCCCCCGCCCCCGTTTCTCCACGCATATAAAGACAGTGGTGTGTTTTCATATTTCAGATGCCACTGTCAAAACATTACAGATTCCTGCACTTAGGAGACAGTGAAGGCACCAGCAGTCTTACCCGATTATCGTTTCTATCATAGCTACAAGGTTTGAAATCCTGTGAGTGGATAGGATGACATCATTTAACCACAGAGATAACCTGCTCAGAGCAGTTTGCTGTGACCTCATAGCTCCCGTAAAACTTATCCACCTCTGGTAGTCTGGGTTCATCAGGACGTCACCTGGATGAACCAGTTAACCTCTCTTCCAGGCCTCAGGAGACAGGTTGTCATGGTTTCATGTAATCAACAAATCAGAGTGTCTCTACCTGATGACCACCTCGGTGCATTTCGTCTTCTCGCAGTGCGCCTGCAGCCGCTGCAGGACGCCGTACGCCTCAGTGCTCCGGTTGAGGGCCTTCAGAACTTGAGCCTTCCTGTGGATGGAAACGACGTTACAGCCACCGGCACAGACCACACACCCACAGACCGTCGGGATTAGAGCTGAGGCGTTACCTGTACAGGCCTTCGGTTCGGTTTAAGGCAGAGATGGCAGTGACCAGTGGCTCTGCTAGATGGTACTTCCCTTCGTTCATGTGTCTCTCAAACTGGATCTTCAGATCACACAGCATCCAGAGCTGAAACGGGTGGAATGAACACTTTATTTTATACATTTCCTCTCAGGTCATCACAGAATAAATGAAGTCATTGCAAAGCCTGACTTTTTAATATGTTTAACCAGATAAAAACAAACAGGATTCTACAGCTGGTCATTTAGAGGTTACTGCTCCTCATTCATACCTGGTTTAAATGAGATCTGGATTCATTATCTGGATAATAAAGATCTGATCTCACCTGTGTTTAAACCTGATATTTGTAATGTGTTCTCATCGTAGTCTCGTCATTAATTAACAGCAGATCAGCTGCACAGATGAGTTATTTCTTACTATGAGTTTTTCACTTCCCACCTGTATCTCTCTCTTTTTTTCCCACCTGTTCTGTTGGATCTGTTGTTTTCATGGCACAGCATAGACATATAATCAGTATTTAGAGACGTGTGTAATCCAGATCTCCAGAAGATCCCAAACTGGTGTGAAAAGATTGAGGCGTTATTGAAATTGTCAATGTAGCCTTGAAGCTAAAAGCGTTAGCATCCAGTCTAAGGTGGGTGCATGAGCTCAAACATGAGCACAGGCACTGCTAGACAAGATCAACCAGAACTCTCTGCAGACCGTGATCGCAGTTTCTTCTCTGCAGCCTGTGGCTTAAAGAGTTCATGTGAACCCGGTCTGTGCAGACGGGTAGCAGGTCAACTCTGAGGTATGCAGACGTCGCGTGTTCTCGTTCATCTGGTCTTGTAGCGCCTGTACACTAGCTAGTGCACCTTCTTCAGACGGGGTACATGCTAACGCTTTTAGCATAGAGGCTACAGCTTAAAAAAGGGTACAAATAATAAAGTTAAATTTGGGGTCTGGTTTTACACCATAAAAGGTTTTTGTTTTTCAGAACTAGTCTCCATCCTATTGAGATTTTTAGGAGAATGCTGTTTTAATGTGACCCCAGGAGGGTGAGGAGGTGATGCTGAATCTCCATCTTTGTGTGAACTGTCTTTTTTTCAGCAGTGGCTCCTCTGCTCTAAATAATGCAGAAGGATTGAGATGACGCACCTTGGCATGCTGTGAGTGAGGAGGAAACTGTTCCTTCAGATGATGCAGAATCTCTGACACCGCACTGTACAGGCCCTGCAACACACGAACAGACCGGATCCCATGTTTAGAACCCTCCCAGCTGATCGGTGGTTATCTCAAAGCAGGCAGACGAGATGAAATCGAATACCTGCTCTGCGTGAAGCTCAGCCAGGTGGCAGAGAGCCACGGTGAAGGCCTCCGTGTTGTTCTGCTGGACGCCGAAGTTGACCGGCTCCAGACTGCTCATGTTGAGAAGCAGCTGGGCCTGCTGCAGAGCCATGGTGCTGCACGACACACAAGGAGGTTACACTGGTCAGGATTTTAGTTTTCAGCTGCTATACGGTAGCTGTGCATGTATGAAAACGTTTTAAGTGTGTTTCACAGAGCTGATGTGAGGTTTGTGAGCAGACAGAGGGCAGAGCTGCGTGTCGGGATGGTTGGAGACTCTGACCTCTTGCCATACATCCTCCATATGGACGTAGTCTGAGCCAGGCTGATCTCGATCAGCTCCGACAGACTGTGCTTCCAGTGCAGGATGTCTGTGTCCTTCAGCGCGTCCATCAGTTTATGGGCTGCCTTACCCTGTGTCGCCCCCTGCTGGACCAGAGACTGAATGCCCAGTGATGCCAAGTACTGCAGCAGAGAGGAAGTCAGAGCGGTGGAGAGTAAACAGGAGTCATCAAAACCCGAATCAGACAGTCAGAGTGTGGCTGTATGAACACAACCGCTTTCAGTTTAGCAGTCAGTCAGAAATAAATACCAGACTAATGAAAAATAAAAGATAAATCTGGCTTCGTTCCTGGTTGACATGAACAATTTGTCAAAGAAAGAATTCACTCTTTACTTAACAAGAGGTAGAAGTTGTTGCCATGGAAACACAAAAATATAAAGTGAAAAAAATTTATAAATAGCAAAAGTCACCACTCCAGCATAAGGTTGATGTGTGCGCACAATCTGTTGAAGATATGTGAAATAGTTTTTAAGTTACGCTCACACTCAAAATAACTCAAATTGAATATTTTTCCATATAATACGAAAAATAAAACTTAATAAAAATCTGCTAATAACAAAAAGGCACCATGTTTGATGTTTTAGCCAAGATTCATGAATAAATACTGAATGTTTTTTTAAGTTGTGCTGCTGACTAAAAATGTTTTATCCTCCTCTATTAAACGCCCAGGAGATTAATCTGAATATATAAAACAGACACAGACACATCTCTAAGTATGGCTGACATGTGGACACAAGTACAGCTGAACATCATGCTGGATGTGAAAATGACCACCAGGCAGAAAACAGAGTCATTAAGGTTTTTATATCATGCCATGTCAAATGTTGATTGTGTCCATTTAAATCGTTGCTTTTTCAAACTTTGTGTGTTTTATTTAAAAACATAATACTGTCATTTATGATTTTGTTTGCTTGTGAAAAGCAAATGAAAGTAAAATGTTAGCGCAGCCTGTTTCAGGCCCGTGCTGCTCTCACCGGTAGGCAGAAATGAGCGGCCATTTTCACCGAATCCTCCGTCAGCACGGTGCTGTCGGATCCTCTCATCTGCTCCAGGATGTTCAGCCAACTCTGATGTGGGACACAAAGAGAGACAGAGACATGAACTAACTCGTCTTTAACTCAGACATAAAGAGCCATCAGTGACAGCCTGAGTCTTTACCAGACAGTGCTGTAAGCAGACGTGGTCATTGGACTCCTGGGCGATGCGGATGGCCTCCTGCAGAGCCAGATCGGCCTGCTGACTGAGGAGAACAGAAGAGGAAAACCATCATGCACTCCTATTCTCTCCGTTTCCTCACCTTCCATCAGCTGCTGTACTCACTAGTGTCCGAAGCGACAGTGCAGGCTGGCCAGGTTGAGAGCAGCGTAGCGGAGGCTTCGCCCGTAGCCCTCGTCCCCGTTACTCTTTCCTTCGTTTCCAGACAGGATGAGGCGGTCGAAGTAATGGAGGAGGCTGTGAGCGGAGAGGAAGATGTCCTGGACTCTCATGCTGTTCAGGTAGTTCAGACAGTGCTGAGGAGAGAGAGAAGGAGCTGATGAAGAAGGTACCCCCCCCCCTATGTTTTAATAGAGTGGAGGTAGTTAAGCAGAGGGACCTCACCGCCTCAGCAAAATCTGGGTTAAACTTCAGCATGTTGTTGAGCTCCTCCTGCAGCGCAGCAGGCTTCAGAGCTTTGTTCTCATCGTTCTTCAGAAGATACGCCTGAGGAGGACGTTTTCACAAGCTTTAAGGTTTGACTGACAGTAGAGCACGAAAACAGTGGATCAGGCTCCATTTACAAACATAAGGATCCACGTCAAAGGTTACGGCCAACAAAACCAAGAGTGGATTTTATAAAGCTGGAATAATATCAACAGTTTATAGCAGGAAAAAGCCGATAGTGGATTTATTGACCAATATTAACCCCCCCACTCCGATAAAAAAATAGAAACGAGATAACTGTTGAACTGAAAATATAGATCTATATTATACATACATAGAGATCTGTTATACATACATACAGATCTATATTATATATACATATAGATCTATATTATATATAATATAGATCTGTATGTATGTATATATAATATAGATCTATATTATGCATACATTCAGATCTATATTATAGATACATTCATATAGATCTATATTATACATTCATATAGATCTATATTATATATATAGATCTATATTATATATACATACAGATCTATATTATACATACATATAGATCTATATTATATATACATACAGATCTATATTATATATACATACAGATCTATATTATATATACATATAGATCTATATTATACATACATATAGATCTATATTATATATACATACAGATCTATATTATACATACATATAGATCTATATTATACATACATATAGATCTATATTATATATACATACAGATCTATATTATACATACATATAGATCTATATTATATATACATACATATCTATATTATATATACATATAGATCTATATTATATATACATACATATCTATATTATACATACATATAGATCTATATTATATATACATACAGATCTATATTATATATAATATAGATCTGTATGTATGTATATATAATATAGATCTATATTATATATACATATAGATCTATATTATATATAATATAGATCTGTATGTATGTATATATAATATAGATCTATATTATGCATACATTCAGATCTATATTATATATAATATAGATCTATATGTATATATAATATAGATCTGTATGTATGTATAACAGATCTCTATGTATGTATAATATAGATCTATATTATACATACAGATCTATATTATACATACAGATCTATATTATACATACAGATCTATATTATAGATACATACATATAGATCTATATTATACATACAGATCTATATTATACATACATATAGATCTGTTATACATACATATAGATCTATATTATATATACATATAGATCTATATTATACATACATTCATATAGATCTATATTATATAGATAGATCTATATTATATATACATACAGATCTATATTATATATAAATACAGATCTATATTATATATACATACATACAGATCTATATTATATATACATATAAATCTATATTATACATACATATCTATATTATACATACATATAGATCTGTTATACATATATACAGATCTATATTATATATACATATAGCTCTATATTATATATACATATAGATCTATATTATATAGATCTATATTATATATACATATAGATCTATATTATACATACATATAGATCTATATTATACATACATATATGTTATATATATAGATCTATATTATACATACATATATGTTATATATATAGATCTATATTATATATACATATAGATCTATGTTATACATACATACAGATCTATGTTATACATACATATAGATGTAGAACCGGTTTTAAAATGGAGAAAATACTTCCTCAGAAACGACTGGTGTCTTTTTGATATTGTGATTTATTTCACACTTTGATATCCTCATGTTTCATTTTCTACCAGTGGAGTCACAGTTTTACTTTTCTCTAGTTCATGTCCACATGAACACGTCTCCCATCAAGTTTAATATAAACCCCATGGTTTGTTTAGTGCCGTACGCCATCCTTGGTTCGTATGGTTAATAAATGAGGGCCCAGTTCATGTCATTCTTCATTTAAACACTCACCTGTCTTGCTAGAAAGTACTCAGCTTGTTTCTGTGACAGGGGGCCTCTGCTCGGAGTGATGTCATCTCTAGAACAGGAACATGAGAATCTGCTGTTAACGATCATCATGGACACAATATCAAAATCATTCTGGGGCCTCTTCCATAAAGGATGCTAAGAAAAGCAGGAGTTAAAGTCCAGCAGCTGATATGAGTTCAGCTAACAAATAAGAAAGCAGCTCCATAAAGGTCACATGACCAGACTAATTCTAGACGGTTCAGGGAGTCCAGATGAGCTCATGTGCAGCCCGAGGTGCTGGACATGGATCCGACTGAAGTCAAACAGCAGCGGTGATGTTCACTGCACTGAGCAGAGCTGAACCCAACAAATAATACAGCTGCCATTAACTAACCAAGATACTGACTGGCTGAATACAGTTATGGATTATGGATACCACACACACCTCTAGTGGGTCATAACTGAGGAGTGATGAGACATATTTTTAGATAAGTCTAATAGTTTTAGAAACATATCCACATTTAATGGCTGTGTTAACAGATTTATATCATAGAGGAGGGATGAGTGCTCTTCTAGACTTAAATTTTCATCAAGTTAAATAATATCGTCAGTATTAAAATCGTCTCATCTCTGTCAGGTCACTGTTTCAGCCTGTGTTGCCATAGTAACCGAGCTTCATGGAACTGAACCAACTGGAAAATGAGCCAGACTTCCTGGAGTAAGCCTGACTTATTCAGTAAACCAGCTTTATGGAGCAGCCCCTGTAATTAAGTAGCAGGTATATCAATTAAAAACTAACTGAAAATGAATTTGTCCAACAGCAGCATCACTAACCGAAGGTCTGACTCATGCAGGGGGGGGTCCGACTCCTCTTTGTCCATTCTGTCCCCGATCAGATCCTCGGTGCCGGTGAGGTCCATGTCGGAGTCGTCAGCGACCAGCGCCGGCGGACCCACCTGCCCGTCGGTGGGCTTGGCGTAGTGGCTGTGGTAGTAGTGCTGCAGGGACTTACACAGCTTGTAGACCTGACTGAACGACAGCTTGTTGTAGGCCAGGAGCATGTGTCTCATAAAAAGACCTAAAAACAAGCCAGAGTTTAATGTGGGTCAAAATTCAGTCATGTCCATGTTGGTGGAAAGTCGGGTAAAGTTTCTTAGTCTTTCTGGAGCTTCTTGGACCTGGATGACTCCGCTGGAGCTGTAAGGAGTCCTTTTGTTTGTTTGTTTTCTTTTAAAACTAGTCTCCATCTTCTTGTTTACCAGAATGCTGCTGTTTTACAGTGAAGCTCCAGAAATGTTTGGTGGACAAAGAAACTTCACCTAACTTTCAAGTAGCGTGGCAGTGAGCAGATAAAGACTGAATGTTCCTCTTTGGATGAACTGCTGTTTTAAATCATGTGAACTCACCCACAACGCTGGTTTTATAGGCCTCAGAATCGAAAGCGGTGAAAGGAATGGGAAGAGTGAAGAAGAAGGACTCCATGTCCTTCAGCTTTCCATCGGCCATTTCATGCAGCCTTTAAGGAAAAAAAGACACAGAAATCAGAAATAAAAATCCACTCAACAGATTTAAAAATCCACCTGTAATGTTTTAAGCCAAATATGTGAAAACGTTCTATATTTATTTTAAAATTGGTAGAGCATCTATATGTAGAGCAGGTTTTGTGAGAATTCTAAACATATGAGGTTTGGTCATGGCTGATTTTTGCAAGTCTGAAAAAGGTATTTTTTAGAGAAATAGTCAGAACTAATCCCAAATAAGACATGAACAACTTCACTGGGATCGTTACCACCAGAGCCGCCAGGATGGTGAATGTTCACCAGTCCACAATAGTTATGTAGCCAAAGAATCGACGACAGACCGCCGGTGCCCTGGTCAACCACGTGTAATGACCAGAATCAGGAGTGATATATGATATGATATCATGCTACTGAATAATTAAAATAAACCTGAGTTTGACAGCATATGCAGTCTGAGGACTACACTCCTCCACAGTCTTCAGGAACTGGCCAAGGTTCAGGTCTGGACCCTGGTTCAAACAGAGGAAACAGTGATGAAGCAGCTGCCTTCAGACAGTGATGAGGAGCATTAGCTCACGAATAGAACCGACCTGCTGTAGGGGCAGGATGAGCTTGTTGAGCAGTCTTCTCTCCGGCAGATTGATTTTCGACGCTGTCATCTCGTACAGCAGCGCCAGGACGGAGATCTTATACGGAGTCACCCAGTCTTTGATGCCAAACACGTTAGCATGGACCACTCCGTTCGTCATCATAGGGTTGAAATACAGACTCTCATGAACACTCGCCATTTCGATAGAAAGGTTAGGGTACGGTGACGAATGAACCAAATGTAGCGTTACACTGCATTCAGCAGAGAGAAGTTTAGGACAGCTAGCTAAGCTAAATACAAAGTTTATTTACAATAGCGAAATCCTGAAAAAAACGTATCGACGTTTAGTCTCCACTTACAGTTCACTTTACAATAAGGCATAATTCAGACGGTCATATCAGCTAACTGGGTTTATTTTAAACTTATCCCCTCTTTCCGTTCAAACCGCCCTCCCTTCTCCGTCTCCTGAAATATACGTCATCAAGAGACCAAACTTTTTTTCAATAAACTTTATTCACATATTTCAGGCAAAGATGGAACATTAACAGAAACACAGTGAAGAAAGAACCAACTTTTGTAGTCAAGGTCAGGTTAAATACATCTAGCGAGCTAACGTACATTAGCAAAATCCTAAAAAACAAGGTAATACGATTTATTTTAAACATGTCTTATTTTCAAACCGCCCTCCCTCCGTCCCTTTAAAAATACGTCATCGTCGTTATTTCACACAGTGAAATAAAGTTTCATATTTTTTTCAATAGTCAACAACAATAGATGAAAATCATGTTAATAAACATGTTTACGTGTTCTGCATTCAAACGACCATCTTTGAGTGGAGCAGAAACTTTACATTACTGACACAGTTCTGCTGTTGTCACCTTTATTGTGATGGTCTTTACCGGAAGTTGCCTTGACCTCCACAGCATTTTGAAGGTTTTATTTTGAAATTGCTCACCGGAATGTGCCTTTTCTTTTTCAACAAAAACAAATCATCATAGCACAACATAACCCGCATACCCATTAACAAAACACAGTAGAGGGTTTACATGACAATAGGTATATATTAATATAAAAATAGAACAGCATCTCTCATTTCCTACCAGAAATCGCTTTCAACCCTAATCCAGGATTTGGATCATAGATAGAGAAACAAAAAAAAGTATGTTTGCCTGTTTTTCAATTTACCTGTTAGCTATCAGATGGAAGCATGAACTCCAAAAACTCTGTTTTGTGTCCTCTAGGGTGCCCTTAGATTAAATTAAATATGATAAAGTATCCTTACAGTGGAGAGAACATGGTGGTGTCCTCTAGGATGCCCTTAGATTAAACTACATATGATAAAGTATCCTTGGCGAAAACATGGTGGTGTCCTCCAGGGTGCCCTTTATCACTATGCAGCTGGCGCTCTTTTTATTATTTTTGCCCCGACCCTCAGACAGCCTGAGTCCACCACTGGTCTGGACCCAGTCAAGCTCTTTAGATGTGACGACGCCTCCACACCTGACAGGTGGTGTTTGTCATAAGAGCGTTCCTCTACCTGTAGATGTACACTGGTGCCCTCTGATGGTCACAGTTTGTAACATCTCCATAATTTGTAAAAGTTTTATTTCATGTTTTCACAGATGGTTGTGTTATCTCAATCTTTTTGCTTGTGCAGATTGTTGTGTGTTCATACCTCATCATATTGATATTGTTGTCATGGCCACAACATGAGTGAACCTGCTGTCTGTAACAGTCTGATGACAATATCACAGGCATCCACAAGAGGGCAATATTGAATCAGCAGCTCACAGTGAGGTCCAGATCTCTTCAGGAACCATCTGAGAGGAGAGACAGTACAAACACTGTCCCCCACCATCACCCTCCTCCTCCACCTCCCTCTGTCTGCGGAGGTGAAGTCAGTAGATGGAGCACAGTGACGCCTGTCACAGAGGGTATCTGTGAAAAAAGCTTAAGTCAATCAAGTTTTAATGCGTCAGTCAATAATGAGTCACTGAAAACACAACCAACTGTGTGAGTGGAAAGTCTGAAGGACTTCATATCATCTATCATCTATATCCATCTGTCCATCTATCCATATTTATCCATATCTATCATCTATCATCTATCCATCTATCCATCTATCTGTCTATAGCCTCTCCATGTATCCATCTCTATCAATCTATCTATCCAGTGCAAGGTCTGAGGGATTTTGTATGATCCATCCATATCCATCCATCTGTCCATCCATCCATCTCCTGAACTCTTAGCACTGGGCTAAGGTTAGCCTTTTAGGCTAACCCTGCACCAAGCTAGAGCTGGTAAGAGAGTCAGGCTATGTGATGCTTTCTTAGCCTGAATGCTATTAGCACTGGGCTAAGTGCAGTGTGAGAAGTTCAGGTATTTTTCAGGTGATACAGATGTTTTTATATTTTCTGACATGAATGTATTTTCATTATTTTGATCACTTTTCTGACTTTATTTTAAAGTCAGAAAAGTTTGACTGACAACTTCTTCATGTTATAAATTACAATCATTGCACTGTTTTCCATTTGTATCAAATTTCTTCTTCTATGTTTCTGGGGATGCTAATAAAACATAATAAGACAGCTGTGCCTCCAGCTGATCCTGCTCTAAAACACGGCCTTATTAATCAACATACTGAGCTGCTCTGATTTCATTTCATTAAGACCCTCACAAATTCTCTTTTTAATGTTAGCACATATGCTACATGTTTTTGTCTGTTTCATGTTGTGACACCTTATACTGGTCATCATATGAAAACAGGCTGATTATGTTTCCTCCTGCCTCTGTGGCGTTTTGTGGAATAGATTACAGCAGATTGTGAGAAATGACAGACCTCTGCTAACACTGACCCTGAGTCAGCTTCCTGCTGCTTTAGACTCTAAATGGATTAAGTTGTCAGTCGGACAGCCTATCTGAGATTTTTAATATCCAGCCTGAGGTATATCAAGCAACCATCTGCAAAGTGCTATCAGCGGAATTTACTTTGCTTTTATTGCAACTTTCTCTCTGGTTTTCATCTGCGATGCGGTCGTGGCCTCTGAGATTCCTTCTGGGGGTTTTCACTCACATTAATAACACATAGAGGGGAGTGAATGACACCAGAAACTCCTCAGCTAATATTTCATAACTGCAATTCACAGCACCTGTGAGGTAGAGAAGACCAGCTCTGCATTCATGAACGTCTTCGTTAACCCGTGTTACAAACATCTCTAGAGGCTAGTTTTACATCAGAGCACTGCAAAACCTGAAACCTAAGTAGGATTGAAAAAAATTAAGGCAATATTAAATTATATATATCTCACCAGGCAGTTTTTATGTTAGAGAATTTCATTTCTTTCAATATATATTATCCTTAATTAATCTTTTCATTTAACCTTAATTTAACCTGGAAAATTAACCCGTTGAGATCAAGGATCTCTTTCACAAGGCGACCCGGCTGAGAAGCAGCAGCACACGTCATGAATTACATCACAATACAATAAATATCAGTACAGACTGCAGTAAAATATACAGGTAGTGAGATTTATGTCAAGTAATCAAACGAATCAACCACACCGTCCAATGGTCTCACATTGTGAATTTCCCCACTGTGGGACTAATAAAGGGATATCTTATCTTATCTTATCTTATCTTATCTTATTCTAGATCCTTCAGGATCACAGAAAAAAATCATTCATAGAAATTAGATCTGGCAACTTTATGTCTTTTTGTTGGGAGTTCAAAACAGAGGAGGCAGCAAATTTAAAGGCTCTTTTCCCCAATTCAGTGTGAGCATGTGGAAAAGTCAGGTGAGACATTTTATGAGTGCAGCTCATGATGGTTTTGGTTTGTAAGTAAATATGTGCACAGGTACGAAGGGAAAAGTCCTAGTAGACTAGTAACTTATAAATTCATGTGTATCTCCTCAAATCAACAGTTCATTTCTTATAGATTTTTACAGTGCAGGTTTTGTTTCCTCCAAACCAAAACCACATAAGAAGAATGAAAAGGAAACATGAAGGAAACATGAAGGAATCTTGAGGACTTAAAGGATTTATTGACTTTAGGACTGACAGTTCACCTCTCTGTGTATGTTAGAGCTACCATTTCAGCCTCTCTGAATGGACCTTGAACGCCTCCTTGACTTCTGTATCCATGGTGCTAGAATTTTAAGCAGAGCAGAGAGAAGTGTGTGACAGCACATTTCATCACGTCAGACGTCCACAGAGAGAAACATGGCAGTTGTTGATGTGTGTTTGTAGATTTTCTTCTCTGGGAGGTGTGTTTAGTTTCTTGAGCCTGTTTGTTTGTGTGTGTGTGTGTGTGTGTATGTGTGTGCGTGTGTGTGTGTGTGTGTGTGTGGGGGGTATTTATACGACAGAAATATCTTAAAACTGTTGCTTCTGTTCGTGACAGAGCCATAAACCAAAAAGACTGCATTAAATGTACTCATAAAGGTTCAGGACTGACTATAGACTTTATAGTTATCTGGTTTAAAAGCAGAGAAAATAGATTGTTTGGTTAATTAGCCGGTGTTATATACATTACCAGTCAATAGTTTGGACATACCTTCCCATCCACTTGAATGGGAAACTGTGTCCAAATTTTTGACTGGTACTGTAATTCAAAGGCTTTATAATGATTGGTCAGAAGTCCATGGTGTGAGTTCATTTAGGGCCAACAGAGAATAATCTGGGCGCAAAGTCAGGCGCATCACACAGAAGGGTTGCATTCAGTCCTTTAATTATTCGTTTGGGTCTAACATGAAGATGAAATAACTTTAAACGTTGCACTGGAAAAATCTAAATATAAAAAATATAATAAAAAATAAAATATCTGCTAATACTGTAAGATAATAACTCTTCGTAAGATTTCTTGAAAACATAAAAACTGATAAGAAGAAAAAACCTGTCAGATAAAAAAATCAGGAAATGTTACCTTAATTTAAGAAAACTTAGTTTTGCTATGTAAAATGAAATAAAATAAAGACATTAAAATACAGTAATTGTTCTGTACTTGGCAAGATTTAAACTCAGATCTGGAAACATGAGATTAATTAGCTTGTTTTAAAAGTTATTTACTATCTTTTCCAGCCTTCTTATCTCTAGACTGAACAAACTGCATGGACAGAAAATTTCACAGGTATTAAGACATTTTCTCCTCAAATTCAATACCTCTAGTTCTTTAGCTGCTCTTTTCTTTGCAGTGCATGATTATCAGGCCTGAGAAAGAAAAGTCATTTTGATATTTTTTCTGTCTTAAGCTTCCTGGAAAACTATAAAAGTGTTGCTGAGTCATCCTGAGTGAGCGTCGAACACTCGGCTGCCGTTTTATGGGAACCTTCTTTCATTTCTAACACATTTCAGAGATAACGAGTTAAGGATGTTCCTTCCCTGTATGAATGGACACAAACGTTTATTTCCTCTCACCCCCGATACAAACAGATGATGTAACAGCAGGGAGGTGGAGGAGCATCAGCTGAGACCTGCTGATAAATCCCAATAAGCTCCTTCAGCTGTTTGAGGTCATCTCGCTTGTTTATGTCGCTGTGAGTTTTTCTAACATGAAATATGTGAAGGAAACTTTTATCACAGATCTCCACTCTTCTTGTCTTGCAAATTTATTGAACACATTCAAAGGTGCAGATCTGCTCACAGCGTAGAAGAGATGCTACAGGTTTCAGTGTCTTTCTGTCTTTACTCTCATCCATCCAGTGACGTCACTGTAAACTGATGACATCACTGTCGTGAGCCGCTGTCTCTGTGTTGATAGGTTCTTAACCTTTTACTAGTAGCTGAGATGAGGATACAGGTGCGTTTTATCTCCGCCTCCTATGTTACTTTATGCTGTTTGCAATATTAGATGGTCTGTCAGCTCATTGATCAACACACAGTTAATGTCCTCAGTGACATCATTAACTAAGCGAACGTGATGAATACCAACGCTGACAAAAACCTCACCTCCATGGTGGAGGAAATAAATATGTTGGTGTGTTACATAATAATAATAATAATTAAAGCTACAAGCAGCATTGACGGGTCCTCACACCCCGGCGCTCCTCGGGGCGTGTGCCCGTCAGGGCGTGTGCCCGTCAGGGCGTGCGTCAACTTCGGCCTCACTACTGCACAGCTGGATAAATGCGAGGCTCTGTATCTACATGCATTATGGACACTGACGGAGGGATTGTGATTTACCTTATTTTGTCCACTATGTGGCGCTAGACAACACCTAATAATTTTGACTCATCTTTGATTATGTCATGTGAAGCCCACACCATGAAAATGTAATCAAAATCAAACATAATTTGTCACACGAGACATTTTTGCATTTGCCAATTAAATTAATTAAATTAAAATAAAATCAATTAGTATGAGGAATAATAATCAGTGTGTTTTGCACTACAGGTACAAACTGGTATCCTAGCAACAACAAGATGAAAGCCAACAGAGGTCGTGATGTCATAATAACCTCTATTGGCTTTCATCTTGTTGTTGCTAGGATGGAGGTTAGTATGACATCATGAACTCTATTGGCTTTCATCTTGTTGTTGCTAGGATGGAGGTTAGTATGACATCATGAACTCTGGTGGCTTTCATCTTGTTGTTGCTAGGATGGAGGTTAGTATGACATCATGAACTCTGTTGGCTTTCATCTTGTTGTTGCTAGGATAGCCAATAGAGGCTTTGATGTCATGATGTCCTTCCTAGAATGTCGGGATGCTATAAAACAACCAGGTTCGGTTCAGACACACTGAAACTCTAAGACACAACAACAAAACTACAGAGATGAACAACCAACAAGGACAGAAGAGAAACTCTAACGTTCAACAGACAAACAAGCAGAAAGCTGAGAACAACCTCAGTGACATGGAGCAACAACTGAGGAGGGAGCTGACGGACGGTTCAGTGAGGCTTTCCGAAGGTAGACTCGTGGGGAGAGTCGTCGTGGAGATCGAGGTGGAGATGCTGTCGGTTTTCCTGAACAAGGTTCAACGACAGACAGACGGCACCTTGTGCCTCCAGGAGAAGGACCTGATGGAGACGGAGATCTCTGGTCTCAAAGCCCAGCTGGCTCAGACCAATCAGGAGAACTCCTCAGACGACGTCAAGGATCTGAAAGCACAGCTGGAAACCCTCAGTGAGAGGCTGTGCAACATGCAGACCAACCTTGGGCAGCAGACCTCCTACAGCTCGTCTCTCCTTCAGGAGACAGAAGCCCTGAAAAAGGGTCTCCTGGAAAAGGAGGAGGAGTGGAAGGTGAAGGAGAGCAACATGACGTCTCTGATGGAGAAGATTGGTGGATATGAGGCTCAGCTTATGGTGCAGAAGAAGGAGATGAACACTATTAAGGCTTCCCTGCAGCAGGCTGAGTGTCAGTCGGACACCAATCAGATCCGATGGCAGGAGGAGAAATCGTCCCTCCTTCAGGACACAGAGGCTTTGAAGAAGACTCTGCTGAAGAAGGAGCAGGAGTGGGAGGAGAAGGAGACCGCCTTGAACACCCAGCTTGACAACACGGAGAGATCCAGATCTGTGGCTCAGCTCGAGGAGCAGAAACAGCTCAACACCCTTACAGCTGCTCTGAAGGAGGCTGAGCAACAGGTGGAGACCAACCGGGTCCACTGGGAGGAGGACAGGTCGTCACACCTTCAAGAGACAGAGAACCTTAAAAAGGATCTTCTGAGGAATCAGCAGGAGTGGGAGGAGAAGGAGAGGGTCATGACGTCCCAGCTGGTGGAGCTCGAGGCCCAGATCCAGAAGAAGAAGAAGAAGAAGAAGTGGTACAGGAGATTTTTCTAGAGGCCAGACCTGCAGTAAGGAACAGAGAGTCATTGGTTTTTGTATCTTCGTCCGGATGGACAGCCTAAACCGGGAAAAAAAACGGTTTGAGCGTCAAGATTTGGAGACACCAGAAAAGTCAGGCCAAACAAAGTGGTCTAACTTTTCAGGTGTAAACCCGAATCTGGTCTTCGTGAAGATACGAGAGCAAATACTAACCTGGTTCTGATCTGGGTCTGTAGGACTGAAAAAACCTCCAGCCACACAAATATTCTGTTTTTAACTTCTGGACATAAAATAAAGAAATAGAAAATATAAAAAAAGTCCTGTTTGTTGTTGGGTTGTTTTTTACTATCTAAAGTTATATTACAGTCATGTGTTTTATTAAATATGTTTGATGGAGACATCAGGGGATGAGGACTGATCAGTTCTCATCACTGAAAAACTCTGAACACGTGACAACTTTCTGTTTCATGGCGAAACATCAAAATTTGATGAAAGTTGACGCTTAGCCACGCCCACACCATTCAACGAAGGAGCAGGAGCAGGAGCAGCAGGAGCAGCAGCAGCAGCAGCAGCAGCTGCAGCTGCAGGAGCAGGAGCAGCAGCAGCAGCAGGAGCAGGAGCAGCAGGAGCAGGAGCAGCAGGAGCAGCAGGAGCAGCAGGAGCAGCAGCAGCAGCAGCAGCAGCAGCAGCTGCAGGAGCAGGAGCAGCAGGAGCACAGGCTCCAGGATTCCTCTTGGAAGAACTTTAAGTCTGATTCATATCTCCTGTCCTGCAGTTTTAAACGCAGCGGGGGAAACATGAGGGATTGTCGTCATGCAGCCATGGCAACGCAGACTGTAAACTCTGTCAGGAATGTTTCAGAGTGACTGAGCTTTAAGCAGGTGAAGGTTTGTTCTGTTTTCTATTCAAGGCTCTTCTAGAGCAAAAACATCCACAGAAAACAGACCATGAAACATTTTAGACCCTGATTTACAAAAACATATCATTTCTGAAATATCCCTTTAGAGGAACCATCTTGCTATCAGTGCCCACACTGTTCCCCTTGTCCCGGTGTCAGGATGACATACCGCCTCACCTGTCCGATTCCAGCCTGACCCATCGGATATCATTATGGGTGGCCGACAGCCGTGAAACTGTCGGAGGATAATTGATGTCATGGAACTGGTGCTGCTGAAGCGATACATCATCTGATCTCTACCAACTTATAGCTTCTTTATGATGGAACGTTACAGGACATAATAATACAGCAGCAGCATCCAGACACTTACTGTAAATGATGCTGCTGATACAGTTCAAAAGTGCCGTATTAACATATTTTCCATGAATAAAGAAGCCAATCAGGCTCCTCATAAAGTGCATACACAACTTATAATTTGCTGTTTTAAATGTCATCTGATTCTGCAGAGCCAGCATCCCTGAGACGGACATTAACTGGAGCTGAGGCGTTGGAAATGATCTCCTCCTTCGGCCGATGAACTAATTGTACTCGTATGCTGTAATAACACCATTAAAATGTGATACGCCGGGATCATTACTTCACTTTTGATATTTGTTGCAGGACAAAGCGAAAACAAGGGCTTCAGTTGCATTCATGCTCGTAATGAAATCCACTTTTCAAATCAGAACTATTCTCTCTCAGTGGAGTACGTGACTAAAAAGGGACGAATGTTCCTCTTCTCCATTGCTGGAGATGGCTCTCCATGGATACACTAAATAATCAGATTAAACAGAGGGAGAAACCTGGGAGAAGCTTAAACGTGAGCCTGGTGCAGATAAGACACATCCAGCTGCTACAGGTGACTGATACTCTGCTGTCAGCTCAGCTTTTGATGGAATATCTTTCAGTTTCTTGGCCACTAATGAGAATTCCCAGTGTCATTGAAGACCTCATTTCAACTCCTGTTCTTAATTTATCATATAATTTCTTCAGAGTCAGGATAATGACATGTTTGGAACAATAAAATAGCATCCATTTATTTTAGCCAAAATCAGGGAAATGAAACAGACTTATAGGAAACAAAGGCTACCTATCCTCAGCATATATGCACACAGACATACATACTGCCATACAGCGATATAATGTGGCTTAGGGCTGGTTTTGCTTCAAAACAAAACAAAAAATGCTCAGAAATTATGACACAAAGTGACATTTGATGACTTATGAGGCCTCAGTATAATAAAATACAGTATAATAAAATACAGTATGATAAAAAACAGTATAATAAAATACAGTATGATAAAATACAGTATAAAAAAATACAGTATAATAAAATACAGTATAATAAAATAAAGTATGATGAAATACAGTATAATAAAACACAGTATAATAAAATAAAGTATGATAAAAAAACAGTATAATAAAATACAGTATGATAAAATACAGTATAATAAAATACAGTATAATAAAATAAAGTATGATAAAATACAGTATGATAAAATGACTGGAATTATCTACAGTATCAGTTACTGTAAATTACTACAGTATATTATAAGTTACTGTAAATTACTACAGTATATTATCAGATACTGTAAATTATTACAGTACATTATAATACATTATAGTACATTATTATATTATAATATATAATGTATTATATATATATATAATTCTCTATGGTACATTGTCAGCTAATGATTAGCTCCCATATAATCATTTACTGTAATTCTCTACAGAATATTCTTAGAACATTACTTTAGTTACTGTGATTTTACACAGTTACTTTATTACTTCTACCATATTATTATATTACTGTGATTTTAGACACTATAGAAATAAAAGTGTTGTGATTTACATAATTATTTGCTGTCATTTTCAACAGTACATGATTTTTTACTGTGATTTTCTAGTGATTCTTTGATTATTTGTCATTTGACTGAATTCAGTTTTCTACTGTTAGATAGCATACAGTCATTAAGATTCAGTAGATCACTGTGGATTTCACAGTGTTGTTTTTTACAGTGCATTTTGGCTTGATAATAAAATCTTAGTCTACAGTTGTTCAGATGTTCTGTCATTAAGTGACAGTCAATGACTTCCAAGGCCTTTTACTAAAGCTCAGTCACAGTCTGCAGCTGTAGCGACTGTAGCAGCGAGGACAGGTCATTGTCAGGCCTAATGAATTCAGATGAGCAAACACTTTGGTATTGACTTCATATAATTAGGAAGATGCACAGCAACCTTGGAGCAGTGCACCTGGATAACAAGCGATCAAACAGCCCCATCCATCGTCACGTTAAGGGCGTCGGTTGCTGCAGCTCCCTGCTGAGACTCTTTAAGTTCACGCTCATTAACTCTGTCAGACATGATGTTCTCCCTCTTTACTCTGTAAGCATGACTGTGTTCTTATTCATACTGTCCTACCAGCACCCGTCTTTTGGTCTCACCGTACAATTCACTGACACCAGTATTCATTTCAGTTTATTTTAATTGGATGTTATTTAATGCTTTAATAATAGCTGATAGTTACTGTAATTTATTCCATACAGTTGACAGTCAACTGTATGGGTGTAATACTGAATGTGACTGAATATGAGTCGTTAATTTAAGCTCTATATATTACTTTTAGGTATTTATTTAAGCTATATATACATTATTTTAACTATTTATTTAAGCTATATATACATTACTTTTAGGTATTTATATAGGATATATATACATTATTTTTAGCTATATATTTGCGCTATATATACATTACTTTTAGGTATTTATTTAAGCTATATATACATTACTTTTATGTATTTATTTAAGCTATATATACATTATTTTTTAGCTATTTATTCAAGCTATATATACGTTACTTTTAGGTATTTATTTAAGCTATATATACATTATTTTTAACTATTTGTTTAAGCTATATATACATTACTTTTAGGTATTCATTAAACTATATATAAATTATTTTTAGCTAGTTATTTAAGCTATATATACGTTACTTTTAGGTAGCCCTGGTGTTCTTTCCGTGTCCCCCCTTACAGCTGCAGTGGTAAACCCAAACAGACCCCAGAACACATTCTAGTCTGTCAATATCTACAGTATATATGAAAGTAATATTGGAGCAATTAAAGTTTTGGAGTAACTAACAGATTCACACTAGACAAGGTTTAAACAGCACCTGCCTTGTCTTTTCTTTTAGTAACATACAAAGATCAATCCATCACAAATGTTAAATAACGAAACATGAAAACTCATCTGAATCCAATACAAGACCAATGCTATTTATTAGAAGCCGTTATCAGATAAATTATACTGTTTCCAGGTGCAACCACTGAAGGGCTGGAAGTGAATCTGTTTCTTAATTGATTTATGCAAACTTGGCCTCCCTCCAGCTGCAGCAGATGATGTCATTTGTCTGAGCAGAGAGTCTGTTATAATAGAATCACAATACGGCTCCGTGTTTCTTGGTTATAGCAGGTCTATTGGCCCAAGATTGCATCATGATTTTAAAAAATTCTACAGCTTATGGCATTAAATCCTACTTTCTATAATGTTTAATGTTATTTAAGTTTTTAGCATTAGTCTAATATTTAATTCTACACTCAACTGATCAGTGAATAAGATAATCAATAGTTTTTTAAAATTTGGATTATCCACCAAAGACCTTGATAACTTATCATCTGGGTCTAAATTCAATAATTTAGTAAACACAAAAAGATAAAAGACACAAGACTTACTGGATGTAGTGGCAGGAAAGGATCAAAATCAAGCAAGCAATCAAATAAGCAGACCAATGTTATGGGGACCAGGCAAGAAATCCACATTTCAAAAACAGGCAGTGTCGGAGAAACAAAGCCACAAATCCAAAAACCCAGGAAAGGCTATAACGTTTGACATAAGGTACGGACTGGTCCATACCTCCGCCAAGGCCGAACAACCTAGCCTAACTACCACCTAGCCAGCCAACAAACCAACCAACCAACCAACCAACCAACCAACCAACCAACCAGCTAACCAATCAACTAGCTAACCAACCAGCCAGCCAACCAACCAACCAACAACCAGCCAACCAGCTAACCAGCCAACCAACCACCAGGGGTGAAACCTAACCTTGGCGGTTAGGTTAGGTGATTTCGACCAGTTGCATTGCAGCATCCTGACATGAATGTCAGCTGACATAGATGTAATCCAAACAGAATGATACATATTGTAGAATTGTAATATTCAAATTTAACATATTCAGTTTAATGTCTGCAGAAACAAAAAAAACAAAGAAACAAACGACACCAGGTTCTGGTGACTGGGCTGGTTGAGGATGGTCAGGTGAGAATTCTCTGTCCATGTGACGCCTTCACAGTTAATTGTTGATAGTAAAATATTGATTAATCCTGTTTGGCTTTTTTTAAAGACAGCCTTTAAAATACATGATCAGAGTTTTTTAAATGTGCTTCACTCTGTTCTAATAACTGCAAATGAAAACATGGTGGAACTCAGTTTAAATGGAGGCATAACTTCACACTAATTACCTCCTGGGAGACATTCCTCTGGACTCTCCATCCCATTACCAAACTGTTGATTTGTCATGGTGCTGCTGGGAAGAGCTGCTCTTAAACAGGATGAAAGGATTGGATCTGATTTTCTCTCTCTCGCTCACTTACCCTCTGATAATTTATGATAATTAATTCCTCCAAATCCGAACCTTCTTCCTCCCACAAAATAACAAAAATAACACCACCTCGATTCACCAGTTATCTCCCCACCCTCTCTCTACCTGTTATTCGCTGAAACCAGTGAAACCAGAATGTAGATGAGGTTCTGTAGAGAACGTCTCATGAGAGGCACCAACTCTTGTCTCCTGATGAAGGAATCTCTGGAGACATTTGGCAGCTTCATGAATGTTCCTGTAATGAACACTTAATTCAAATTCACACATGCTGCTGTATGAATATGAAACTAACTGATAATCTACTGTTTAATACTGTAATCCTAAGGGTTCAAACAGATGCCAACTGGACTGATTCTTTTTTTTGAGACATTTCACCTCCATCAGTTCTCTGAGGCCTCTTGGATAATCTTAGCCTGAGATAAACCAACGCTGTCTGGTACACTGGTCTTGTAAACATGAAAAAGATTTTCATAATGTTTTCTAATGGTTTTATTTTTCAGCCAAACAAAATAGAGAAATCAAACCATTTCTACATTTTGCTGATCTTTTTTGTACAAGAAAAAGAAAATTGCCTTGTATTTCAGTTTTAATCTCTACCACTCAACCCCTTATTTTGGTGCAAAACACATCTAAAATGACGGCAAAATTAGAATGTCTGTATCTTCTGAACCTTTCTGACTGTATGTATGTCGCACAATACATAACCCTTAACAAGAGAATCAGACAATCTAGAGGGACCTGTTATATAACTTCATGTTCAAATGAACTACATCTGCCATCTGACATGTAACACACATGATGAGGTCAGTACAGCGAGAACCAGAGGAGACAGGAGTTTGTTCCTGAGCTCCTCCAGCTCCGACACTCCAACAGGGTGAGGAGCAGCGAGGGTGAAAATGCCTGAGATTTGACATGATAGATGTTCTACCAACAGAAATGAGGTGCAAATAGAGGAAAACATCTCGTCTCTAAATAGACTGCGGGGCTCGTTTTCTATTTCTGTTTCCACACTGTGAAAGTTTGTCCTGTTTCATCCCAGCAGACACAGATCCTGGATGACACGGCAGATTCATCCATCGGTGATTAGCACCGCTGAAGCAAAGAGTTGGCAATTTGTTGTGTGACTTTAGGCCTGACCACCTACACATGAGCTCAGCTTGGCTCCTCTCCCTCTCGCCTGGTATCTCTGAGAACCCACTAAGAGCTCCCCGAGTGCCTCTTCATCTAGAAGCATGTCAAACATAATGTTGACAGTTAATGTGGTCGTTTGGTGCATGGCTGCCAGTGATGGCTTTTCAATTAATGTAGCCCAAATGGCAAAAATGCTCAATTAGCTTTAATGTATTCTCTCTGATGAATGTAAGTGGATGAGGAAAATTCATCTGCTGCATTTTCCCTCTGATGATTCAACCTAAAGTTGCAGCGTTCAGCAGTGCTGGAGGACCAACTTTTATTTCACTTCTGTTTGTGTCAACCTCAGCATCATAGAGAGGTTTAAGTCTCAGGGATCTGTCTTCTTTGCTGGTTTTCAACTGATGCAGTTGTCATTTTTATGCTCATGTTGTTCACTTGTGTCCATCTGTGTGTCCATGTTAGTGTTAAAATGAGGTGTGGCCAGGTGTTAAATGAGGTGTAGTCAGGTGTTAAATGAGGTGTAGTCAGGTGTTAAATGAGGTGTGGTCATGTGTTAAATGAGTTGTGGTCAGGTGTTAAATGAGGTGTGGTCATGTGTTAAATGAGTTGTGGTCAGGTGTTAAATGTGGTGTGGTCAGGTGTTAAAAGAGGTTTAGTCAGGTGTTAAATGAGGAGTGGTCATGTGTTAAATGAGTTGTGGTCAGGTGTTAAATGAGGTGTGGTCAGGTGTTAAAAGAGGTTTAGTCAGGTGTTAAATGAGGTGTGGTCATGTGTTAAATGAGTTGTGGTCAGGTGTTAAATGAGGTGTGGTCAGGTGTTAAAAGAGGTGTGGTCAGGTGTTAAATGAGGTGTAGTCAGGTTAAAATGAGGTGTGGTCAGGTGTTAAATGAGGTGTGGTCGGGTGTTAAATGAGGTGTGGTTAGGTGTAAAATGAGGTGTGGTCAGGTGTTAAATGAGGTGTGGTCAGGTTAAAATGAGGTGTGGTCAGGTTAAAATGAGGTGTGGTCGGGTGTTAAATGAGGTGTGGTTAGGTGTAAAATGAGGTGTGGTCAGGTTAAAATGAGGTGTGGTCGGGTGTTAAATGAGGTGTGGTTAGGTGTTAAATGAGGTGTGGTCAGGTGTTAAATGAGGTGTGGTCAGGTGTTAAAAGAGGTGTGGTCAGGTGTAAAATGAGGTGTGGTCAGGTGTTAAATGAGGTGTGGTCAGGTGTTAAATGAGGTGTAGTCAGGTGTTAAATGAGGTGTGGTCAGGTTAAAATGAGGTGTGGTCAGGTGTTAAATGAGGTGTGGTCAGGTGTTAAAAGAGGTGTGGTCAGGTGTAAAATGAGGTGTGGTCAGGTGTTAAATGAGGTGTGGTCAGGTGTTAAATGAGGTGTAGTCAGGTGTTAAATGAGGTGTGGTCAGGTTAAAATGAGGTGTGGTCAGGTTAAAATGAGGTGTGGTCAGGTGTTAAAAGAGTTGTGGTCAGGTGTTAAAAGAGGTGTGGTCAGGTGTTAAATGAGGTGTGGTCAGGTGTTAAATGAGGTGTGGTCAGGTTAAAATGAGGTGTGGTCAGGTTAAAATGAGGTGTGGTCAGGTGTTAAAAGAGTTGTGGTCAGGTGTTAAAAGAGGTGTGGTCAGGTTAAAATGAGGTGTGGTCAGGTGTTAAATGAGGTGTGGTCAGGTGTTAAAAGAGTTGTGGTCAGGTGTTTAAATGAGGTGTGGTCAGGTGTTAAATGAGGTGTGGTCAGGTGTAAAATGAGGTGTGGTCAGGTGTTAAAAGAGGTGTGGTCAGCTGCATGGTTGGATCATTGCTATCTTGAGGCAGCAGAAAGCGCATTCAGAGCTTTTCTTCTGTGATCTTCTATGAAATATCTTTGAGTAAAAAGATGGTAGGAATGTGGAATAAATGTTGGAATCTGTAGACTCTCATCTTCCTCATCCTCATCCATCGTACGTGACTCAGAGCGACTCAGAGGATGCTGAGAGGAGAGCTCGACATCTGCCTCCTCGTGGGAGGTTTGGTGAAGACATTTGTATTTTTTTTCTGTGGGATTTTTATATAATAAATATTTGATTTGGTTTGATTTATTTTTCATTTAAACACTTATGATGGAGCTTCATCTGTAGCATCAAGTCATTTTTCAGTCCTGAGTGACAGACAACACTTCTACTAAATAAATGATATAAAATGTCATTTAAACATTTCTTCTATATCTATCTCCTATTTTATTCTAATATTCCACTGCTTCTGTCAACCTCAGACTTTAGTAAACCCATTTCAAGAACGAAACCATTAGTTTACAGGTGTAAAGGAGTGTTTTCACAAGAGATTTGAAGGATTTCCAAAATCTGAATTCAATTTTTCAGGTTTTGGGTGAAATGACACACATCACACATTGATCTGGGACAGAAAGCTGAGATGAAACACTTCAGTTTTACAGTATGTTGTGTGCAAAAAACAAAAAAAGGTCAATACAAGAAGTAATAGTGGACAAAATGACCACAGAGGGTTAAATGATGCATCAGAAAGTAAGAAGTGACATCACTGATCGGCTCTGACATCATCACATTTCATCCACGGACTACAGACGCAAATTAGCTTGAAGCTATAATCTAACACAGAGCATCAAATGGAAACATTTATGTTTGAACTGTATGTGATCCCTTTTAAATAAATAGATCAATAAATCTGCACTCACCTGAACCAATGACGTCACCTCTATTGATGCCTCAGGATTTATCAGGACGGCTGCTTTACTCCAGACTATATTTCAGCCGGGTGTGGCTAAAATTAAATATTTTAATCAGAACATGTTCCTTTTTTAAATCTTTATTTTTATTTTTTATTTGTTTGTTTAATTTTCACATTTAATTATTTTTTTCCAGAACATGATCCAGACTTTTAGTCTAAAACTGGACTAAAAACAGGATCATGTAACTAAAATGATAAAAACTAATGAGGGCCAAGAATAAATGAAAAAAACAGCTGATAATATTAACACTACTAAATAGGGTTAAATGGATCAGAGATGGACCTGCTGCTCCAAACCTTCTACCAGCCACACAGAGCAGAGGATCAGATGAAGATGTTCTGACTTGTTCTCCCGTCGTCGACCATCAGAGGACTCCTGCTGCTCCTGCAGAGCTCTCTGCTGTTTCTCTTTCATCGTACTGTATGAACCCTCAGTGTTTGGATGATCACTGAACACAGTTGGTCTGCTTTTCATACAGACTGACATGTTTTTCCTGAAAATGCAGAAGCAGCGAGTGTCTGTCTGTAATCCTCAATCTGCTTCTGAGGCCGGTGCGTCAGTCTGAGTCGGATTAGACAGCGCTAACAGGATTGTCTTGGATACAATATTAATTTTAGAGCTCAGAAAGAGGACAGCTTCATGTAGATGTGGAGTTGACTCTCCCTCCCTCCACCAAACACAGCTCCTCTGTGAAGGAGAATGGTTCCATAAATCAGAGAGACACTTCCTGAGCTTTAGTTCCAGATGTTTGGCCTCAGTCATTTGGATCCACACTGACGGTTTGGGTGTTAGCGAGGTGTTAGCGAGGCTGCCTGCTTGTGTGGCCATCCATGAGATTTATCCTCTGGCTCAGTCGAGCGAAAGCCAACAGCAGGTGTGAGATTATGGTTGGCTCTTACTCTGAGGTGAGCAGATGTGATGCTGATAAAGCCTTCCTGGATACGAAGCTGCTCTTTTGTTTCAGTCTTATCATCCATCTAATCCTGTCTGAGGGTCCAACATTAAAGCAGCTTTGATGAAACAGATTGTAAAAAGTTTCTGATCACATGTAAGATGGTGCTGAAGGGAATTATGACAGGTATACATGTATAATGATGATATGTAATCATATATGGAACACATTAAAATGGTTAAAATAAGAAGACCTTTGTTATGCATGTTGTTGACTTGTGTAGCAAGTCAATATTTTGACAGGTTTCTCATTATTTTTAGATGATAAGGCATCATTTTGAAATAAATTCATTATTTTAAAACTTAAAATAAAAAAATTGAGGTGGTGAGTCATTATTTGGAGATATTAAGTCATTATTTTACAAAACTAAGTTATTATTTTAAAATACTATGTCCTGATTTGGTGGTTGTAATTATTTTGAGATAGCAGATGATAATTTTTAAATAATAAGTCATTTAAAAAAACAATACTAAGTCCTTATTTTGAGGTGGTAAGTAATTATTTTGAGAAACTAAGTAATTATTTGGAGATACTAAATCATTTTTATTCAGTATTTTAGATAAGTCATTATTTGGAGATATTAAGTCATTATTTTGATGTAGATTCTCATTCTAAGTTTGGCATCACATTGGTGTTAACAGCCCTCCATACATACTGTAGATGTTTTCATTGATTCTAAACATAAAAAATATTGAAAAATAAAACCATCTTTCTTTCTATGACTTTAACGTTTTGTGTCCACCACTGACTGCTGAGATAACTGCCACTAATCTGTCCACAGCAGACGGCTGATTGCTGCTTCATCTCAGACACATTTCCTCTCTGAGGCCCTCAGCAGCTCTCAGACGTCTGGGCTCAATGTTCTGGTCATTAGTTCAAGACCATTGACTTGATAATCTCACCTGGGAAGGACAGGTAATGGCTCTTACTGGCGCAATTATGGCGACTCACACAAACAGCTATTCGTACTTGTCCTGTATACCTGCTCAATTTATCTGACCTCAGGAGGGAAGTGGTGCAGCCTGACATCTGTCACAGACCTGCAGGGATGGATCCAAACACGTCAGCTGCTTCCAGGGAGACAATATCGTCACCTTTCACACACCTGAAACCAGCAACACGTCTAAAAAACACACTTTAAACACACTTTCACTCTCTGGGCGTTTAAACTACCTGATATTATTCTTATTAATGAATTCATGTTTAAACCTATTATTATAATTATTATTAGTATGTTTGTGATAAAACATCATAGAAATGTGGTTTAAATGTTGCTGGTATCTGCAGACCCTCCTCTTCCTCGTCTTCACTCTTACAATATTGTGAACCTGTAGGAATAGTATAACTAATAACAGTAGAACTAAGTTGCTTAATGAGAGTATCTAGACTGTATCTAGAAGATGATGTCACCACTCTAACGATGATGTCACCACTCTGTCTACATTCCTGTAATACACATCAATTATAAAATCTGAAACCAGCCAAAATGACCCCAAACCTAAACTGGGATTTCATGAAAACCAGTCTCAAAATGTCCATTTATTCCAGTACAGTCCCAGTTGGGGCTGACCTCTGGTCACAGTGATTTCCTATTATTTCTTTTAGGACCATTGTACACATTTAAAAAAAAATATTTTAACCAAAAGCAATAACACACCATTCCAGATCAATCTGCAGGTTTTCATGTATTTTTTTTCTATGCTGGCACAGCGACAGGACTTTTAGTACATAGTTAAAGGAATAATAATCTGCTCATGTGTCTCCAACATCAGGCACACAGAAAATGTGACATCAGAAATGCATTACCTGTAGATTCAATAAGGGGGTGGTGTATGTCAGGTTCATCCATTTTTATAAAAGTAGACTGAAAGGATCCTCAGAAACTCATAATTCTTTGTTTTTCTCTATAAATGATGACAGTCTTTGGTATGAATTTCTCCCATCTAAGCTGTAATAAGATCCGCGACCTTGGCTACCACCTCTGTGCTCCATGCACTTTTTGATTTGTTTGTTTCCCCCCCAAAAAATGCAATTACAGAGACATCCAGGATAGGATTGTGACATTTCACAGGTAAGTGTTGGTCTCCTACCAAAAGGTCACATCAGTGATAAAGAACGTCAGCAGAGCACCTTCTGGGCTGAAACACAGGAGAATGACATAAAAAGAAATAATAAGGTATTATTTTGAGATACTTAGTCATTTCTTTTAAATACTGTGTCCTTATTTTGAGAGAATTCATTCATTCATTCATTCATCCATTCATTTTCTGTAACCGTTTATCATTATTTTAAAATCATTATTTTGAGATGATAAGTCATCATTTTGAAATATTAATGCATTATTTAAAAACACTAACTCAATATTTTGAGATAGTCATTATTTTTCAAATATTAAGTCATTATTTTAAAAAAAAATACTTAGTCGTTATTTTTTAGATACTAAGTCATTTTAAAATACTAAGTCGTTATCTTTAGATACTAAGTCATTTTAAAATACTAAGTCATTGTTTTTAGATACTAAGTCATTTTAAAATACTTAGTCGTTATTTTTAGATACTAAGTCATTTTAAAATACTACGTCGTTATCTTTAGATACTAATTCATTTTAAAATACTATGTCTTTATTTTGAGGTAGTTTCTCATTAAAGTTTTGTCATCACATTGGCGTTAACAGCCTTCCATACATACTGTAGATGCTGTCATTGATTCTAAATATTAAAAAAGGTCACATCAGTGATAAAGAAAGTCAGCACAGCACCTTCTGGGCTGAAATACAGGAGAATGAAATAAAGATAAATATTTCCATCTCCAGTTGAGACAGTTTAAGTTCTGGGGATGTTAAATTACACACACTGTAGCACACACTCCAGCAGTCAAGTGGATTAAGGAAGATTAAATGTATTATAGTCTAAAAAGTGCAGACAAGTCTTCAGAAACACATGATTTTTGTTGAGTTTTGGGAAACAACAGGGTCACATTAGGACAGTTTGAAGTCATTTAACCTGTAACACTTTCCTCATCCTCACAATCAATGCTTTTCCAACCAACATTGACTCCTGCTCACCTCACTGCCCCACATTTCTCACCTTTCAAATGGAATCTTTGGGATTTGATTGATTCCCAGGTTGATCTATGTTTGCACCTGCTCTCAGCCACCTCCATCAACTTGGCAGAAATGCAACTAGAGAGCTGTATTGATTTCTGTCCCCCTGAAATCACTTAGAGGAGGATACACACTTTGTTCTCACTGTACCAAAATCATTTTATCTCTCCAAAATGGTTTCCTATATTCGCAATTTCACAAACTCATTAAATTCGGAGGGACGTTACTGTGGGGGTAAATTGAACATGGATTCAGTCAATGAAACTTTAAGATATAGAGTCAACATTACAGAGTGTGGAGGCGCTGCAACCTGATCAGTGACAGCTGTAATGCATAGCTGCTATTATAGCTTCCAATGGACATTTATAAAGGAAGCGAAATAAACCTGAATCTGCCTCAGAATCGGATCATCTTCTCGGTCCTTGAATCAAAATCTGTTGCTAACTATTTGAAATGTCTTACAAACAAACAAACAAACAAACAAACATGTTAATGGAGAAGAGCATCCACAGCTTTCGCAGCTTATTAGCAGCACTGAAAAAGGAAAAGCGACCACATGTCAGAGAGTCATCAGCAGCTCTGCTCCTCGTGTCAAAGTCACCTTTCGTGTCAAAGCTTCATGGAAAGACGGCCAATGACGAGCTGCCAGGTATTAAGAATTTTAATCTCACTTAATCTCCCCTGAGTTTCATCCAACCTCCACTTTGAAGGAGTTAAAACTTTATGATTCAGGTTTACGATTCTCATCTTTCCTTCCTCCCGTCCCCACGGCAACATCAGAGTGCACTTTTACTTTATTATGTATAGACTTACTGCAGCATAGAGGAGAATGAAAACAACCTCACATCTCGTGTGTAAAAATACCAAAATGGATTATCAGTCAATGACAATATAATCCCATCTTTTTCATGACTGGGAGTTTGATTTGACTGAATGTGTCACCCTCAGAAGAAACAGCACAATTCAGACTGATTTAATTTCACAGAGCTGCATCAGACTGATCCTGTTACCCTGCAATAAACAGTGCTGTGTATTCACAGCACACATCTAATACAGACAAACCTGACAAGGACAAACCTGAGAGGTCCTTAAACAACTGGACACAGAGTCTGAAGCCTGCAGATCAAACCGTTCTCACTCCAAATGGTCTTATTTCAAGGGTTTATGGATCCCGATAGACGAAGACTTTCTGACAGAGAGATGCTGATAAAACATCTGGTCTGAGCCTATTCACACCTGCTATCAACATGCTATCAGTTCACACCTGACATTATAATTAATCTCTTTATGTAAATAAACCTCACTGAGACAGACGACATGATTTTAACACAAAGACACAGAAATAACTTCATGTAGAACATTAGTAGAATTCACCAGAAGCCAATAAAACTTTGTCTTCTTTAAATGTGGTGTGAATCAGTGTAAACAGTTTAAACAGCTGCTGAATGTTGGCCGGTCTGTATGTATTTGCATGTAAAGCAGAGAAGTGAGATCGTGTGAACTGATGGATCAGATCCAGGAGGGACCAGGTCTGACCAGGCTCTTTACCCAGAGAGAGAGACGCCTCATAAAGCTGCATATAGATTTAATGTACAGCTCAGCTCAGCCTCAGACTCAGTTTATACCAGGTTGTGATTGGAGCACAGCGGTTTGCATAGAAACTCAATGTAGCCTGCAGGTATCCCAAATGTTCTGAGCAGCGGCCGCCGTCAGCGATCCTTACATGGCAAAATCTATTTCTCCCAAATCAACGGAAACATTTCTAGTGTCAGTCAGTAAACAGAAACAACCCGAACAGATTCCGATGAGTCGTGTTGTGTTTGTCTGCATAATGTGGAGGGAGGCTGGTGCAACGTGCCTCTGCTCTGAGGAGCCATTTGAAGTCCTGCTGTGCATAATTATGATGGATGTGCATATGTCTGGGTGGCGGCGGAGGCGGTGATTCTGTGTGTGTGTGAGAGGCGTAGCGGCCGAGCACAGAGCTGATGAGCTGTTACTCAGGGCAGACAGAATGTGGGGGATCTGACAGGTGTGAGAGGTTCTCTGCAGCTCCTTTAGGAACGTGGTTCAAGATGAGACGATCAGAAAAGACTGACAGATTCTCCTCCTCTGACAAAGGAGAACTCATTTCTCTTAACAGCTGTGAAATTTTTATGATGTTTTTTGTTGTGTGAGCTGCAGCCGTTTCTACAGCTGCAAATATTTAATCTTAAATAATGTAAAAGTCCACATCATTCTGTAATAGTAGGCAGGAACTCTCTTCTTCTCTCTTCATCGGTTTCAGTCTTAAATCAGCTCCCATGTTTCCAGGTTGGCTCATCAACACGTGTCTGTTAGAAGGATAACTCAAAAATCTGATCAGTCCATCAGATTCTGGTGTTGATCTGGATCATCATCTGGATCCAGAATGTTTTTAAAGGATTCTTTATCATTGTGGAACAATTACCAGATTTATCTTCTAACTTCCTGGATAATGTCTACAATGATTGGACAAAAACGACACGATGACATCACCATAAGATCTAGAACACATCAGAGTCTGATCTGGATCCAAGTCATATTCTGGATCTGGTGATCCAGGATGCACAGCTACAGTCATCGTGCAAACTGTCAAAACACAACTCCTCTGAAAACGATGATGTCACAGCCCAGCTTCACACATGCCTGTAACGGCTCCAGCCTTTTCTGTGTACGTGAACAGAACAAGTTTGGTTTGTGCTGCAGATTCTATTGAGTTTATTAAAACTCCTCCAATAATTACTGTGTGGAAAGGTTACAGCGCCAACTAGTGGCCTGGCATGCTACATGTTACATGTTACATGTTACATGTTACATGTTACATGCTACATGCTACATGTTACATGTTACATGCTACATGTTACATGCTACATGCTACATGTTACATGTTACATGCTACATGTTACATGCTACATGCTACATGTTACATGTTACATGCTACATGTTACATGCTACATGTTACATGTTACATGCTACATGTTACATGTTACATGTTACATGTTACATGTTACATGCTACATGCTACATGTTACATGCTACATGTTACATGTTACATGTTACATGTTACATGTTACATGTTACATGCTACATGTTACATGCTACATGCTACATGTTACATGCTACAGCATTTCATCGTTTCCGTGGATCGTTTCTAAAACGTTGTTGTGTGAACGCAGAACTTTTATTTTTGAAATCTCTAGATTTTTAGATCTCTGTACTGTATATATATATAAAAGTTTGTTTACATTTGTGATCAAAATCATTGATTCTGAGGCTGTTCTGTTAATAGTTTTCCAATAATTAATGAATATAGTAAATTCTGATCTGAGTATGGATCCAGATTATGGATAACAGTATTTACTATTCTAATACTGTCTCCTGTATTTGTATACATACTGTGTGTACCAGTCTATGTATTTCTACCTGTGTACATGTACAGTATGAAGGATCTCACTTGGCTGCTCCTGATGTAATTCATCATTTTGCAGCACCGATGCACCGTCAACCATCTCCAGCTGTAATATGGGAGATATCTGAGGCGGCTGTGAGGCAAACAGTTTAATAAATCAGTTGACAGGAAGCCCCTCAGCTTTACACACCAACAACATGCTCCAGTATCTCCAACAGACAGATGAGGAAACAACCATCAAACAGTCTCTTTCAGGATTTTCTGCAGCACTTTGCATCATAACATTTGTATTCCTGAGACGACGCTGCAGAAATATAAACCCAGAGCTTTAATGTCTGGACTTTAACGGTTATTAAAAGCATAATTTCCAGCTGCATTTGCTCGTTTACAATCCTTTTTATGTATTTAAATGATTTAGAACTAATGGTGCGACTCATAAAAGAAAAACAGGAGGTTAGCTGTAGATTAATTTCGTGAGTAAATAAAATAAAACAGGAGATTTTACACTAAAAACATTCATTCATTGTGCTGTTTGGCTCATCCAACCAATGAACCACTGTCTCTATGGTGATGTCGTTTGTGTTTATTACATAACCTTTTAGTCTGAGCTGAGAGAAGTAGAGAACAGGTGGGTTTTAGCTCCGCCTCCTCGTTACTTTATGCTGTTTACATGATCAGAAGTTCTGTCAGCTGATGTTAAACATTACCATAAATCTCCTTTAAAGCAGACAGACTGTTCAACCAGACTCTGTTCTAAAAGCTGCTGTTTTAAGGCAGGACCAGATTTTTACCAGTAAAAACTTAAGTTCATCATCACTAAACCTCTTTTCTGATTGGCTCAGATCTACAGGCTCAATCGGCACACATTGCTGTCACTCAGTGACATCATTAACTAACCTGTGATGATGTCACATGGCCAGTTCCCCCAGTGAATCATCTTCGCTGTGGTTGGCCTGATACCACACATCTCTTCTTCTACTGTCCTTCACTCTGTGGGGAAGTAAAAAAACATTCCATTTTTTACATTTATTTTCATACAGGTATTGTAGATCAGGTCGCCGTGGCGTTCACTCCAGTGAGTTCTGGGTCTCCTCCCTGTTGGAGGTGCCCAGGACGCATCCTGACCAGACGTTAAGCCACCTCAACTGACTCCTTTCGATGTGAAGGAGCGGCGGCTCCACTCGGAGCTCCTCCCTCATCTCTAAGGCTGAGTCACCCTACGGAGGAAGATCATCTCACCTACTGGTATCCAGGAACACTTTGGTGGAGGTCGGCTTCTACTGAGTGCCCTTCTAATACTACCTTCTACAGTTAATGATAAAAATGAATGTGTTGAAAACACATGTTTCATTTCTGAATTAAATTTGTCTTCGATCTGTTATGAACACATAAAAATGGACATGAAGCAGCCTGGTTCTCTGATGGATCTCCCTCCAGGGTATTAGTGTGTAACTAAACTGATGAGTGAAACCAACGCCAATATGAACCCTAACAGCAACAGTCCTTCCTGTTGCTTCTCATTCTGATTAAATACACAAGCAGAGGTTAAACAGGATCCGAGGAGATCCTTCAAGTCTCCTGTCATGATTAGATCAACCATGATGGATTCTCAGCCGTGTGGAACAATAGGGGGAAAAATGCAGGATATCCGCAAGTCATGAACTGCCTCCTGCCAGAGATGTAAATCAGTGTAGCGAGCTAAAATTGATGGGTATCCTCTGGTTTAATTGCTGGATGCTGAGATCACCACCAGTGCCCCACTAAGAGATGGATTACAGACAAAAAGGTGTGAAACAAAGAACAGCAGTGCCGTTTCATTGGTCCGTTCCTGCTCTATGTGTCTCCTACATAAACTGTAATGATGGACGCAGCTTCGTACGCGGTCTGTTATCTGTTTGGATCCCCAGTGACGGTGCTTATGTTGAGTTAATTGATCTCGAATCCCTGGATACATGATGAGAGGCTGTAACACTGGCCGTCTACTGAAAGCAGCTCATTGGGATGCAAAGGGCAGCGCTGGCAGAGTAAACTGCACCTTGGAAGAGATGCTGAGCAGCGGTGCTGCTGCAGGGACATGACAGCACAGACACACACACACAGACACAGACACACACACACACAGACACACACACACACAGACACACAGACACACACACACACAGACACACACACACACACACACAGACACACACACACAGACACACACACACAGACACACACACACACAGACACACACACACACAGACACACAGACACACACACACACAGACACACACACACACACACACAGACACACACACACAGACACACACACACAGACACACACACACACACACACACACAGACACACACACACACACACACACACACACAGACACACAGACACACACACACACAGACACACACACACACACACACAGACACACACACACACACACACAGACACACACACACAGACACACACACACACACACACACAGACACACACACACACACACACACAGACACACACACACACAGACACACACACACACACACAGACACACACACACACAGACACACACACACAGACACACAGACACACACACACACACAGACACACAGACACACACACACAGACACAGACACACACACACACAGACACAGACACACACACACACAGACACACACACACACACACACAGACACACACACACAGACACACACACACAGACACACACACACACACACACACACAGACACACACACACACACACACAGACACACACACACACACACACAGACACACACACACACAGACACACACACACACACACAGACACACACACACACACACACAGACACACACACACACACACACACACACACACAGACACACACACACACACACAGACACACACACACACACACACACAGACACACACACACACAGACACACACACACACACACAGACACACACACACACACACACAGACACACACACACACACACACACAGACACACACACACACACACAGACACACACACACACAGACACACACACACACACACACACAGACACACACACACACATATATATGTCACCATGATGCAGGTGTGAACAGACTCTATGTTAGTTACAGAATGATGCTTATTGAGCTCCTCTTTGTCTCACAGGTTAATCGTTGCTGCTGCCTGTTGACATCAGTGATTGGCTGCCGTGGCTTCCTCCTCTCATTCTGCTTGTCATCTCTGTGAGATATGACTTTGTCTTCTTGGACGTTTACCCAGCAGCTGCCAGCTCTGTCTTCACCACATCTCATAAAGCCCTTTCCTTAAATCTCAAAGGATTGCCTAGCAACCTTTCCCTCAGTACAAACACCAATCTGTGCACCGAGCAGCACATGGTGATCGATCACGAGCAGCTCATCGGTCCATCAAGACATACACATGGATCGGTTGATGAAGGTATGTTTTATGCACATAATTCCTGACCCATAATACCTTGCATGAATTATGACGGTGGGAGGACAACCTGAAGATGACGCCTCGCATGGCAGCTAAAATATTACAGCGCTCAGAGGTTTCATCTTAACTACGGCTGCTATAAATGTAAAAGTAGATTAACTGCTTTTATAAATGGAGCTTGAATGAGGATGTCCACATTAAACAGCACATACTGCCACTATAATGCTGCAGCAAGCATGTGGCTGCTACAGTGAGTGGCATTCAGCGTTAATATGAACCAGGCAGCACAATCAAGCCTCAACTATGCCTCTCTTTACTGTCATTGATTTGTATTCTCCACAGTGAGTTTGGCATTGAGGGGGATGGATTCTGAAACTGTTTAAATAGAAGCCATTGACCGTGAATTATCCTGCCGGCTGTCAGGATACGAGAGCAGCTACGGCTCCACATGTTAAAACTCATTGTTTGCTGACATTATTTTGAAAGGAGGCCATGTATTTCCTTCCTCCACTGATACCAGTCAAGCTTCATCCTGATGCATTAAGAGCCTGTTTTTAGAATTTTTTTTCCAAATTGTGTTCTGCTCAGGAAATCAAGGAAAAGCTTGTGTTTCATATCGGATTTAGATCTTAAGCTTCATCCAATGGTGCTGACAGCCTGTGAATTGCTTCGTATTATTATGATGTTTATAATTAGGATTTTGTTCCTGCACATCCAGATGACAATGACTAAGGGACTGCATGAAAATTACTTCGGTGGGAAAAAGGGGAGGGTATAATTTTTATTTTGGTTGAGGAGGTTTTCATTTTTTCTTTAACCCAAGTATTAATAAAATAATAGAACTACGTGTTTCTGCAAATCATGGATATGTTAATTTGATACATTTCGTATGTATGACAACATTTCTGCATGTCATACCACCTTCTGGTTACATGTGTATGAGCTGAGTAAGAGGCCACTGTTGGAGAAAACACCAACCAACCAACCAGCTCATTTTATTGTAGTGAGACTGTTTGTAGCATCGTTTTGGAACCAAAAACAGTTATTTGGAATGTCCACATAGCACTTCATTGTTAGTGCCAGCATCTTCTTTACCTCTGCAAAGAAGGCTGTTTATGGGGCGCAGATTTAAGTGATTTGTACAGTCCCTCAACGATGAGACTGCTGATGCTAAATCACCTCATGCACTAAGTTTTAGATTTTAAAAGGGAGGATTTCATAATTTAACAGAATGTGTGAATGAAAGTTGTTTGAAATGTATCTGGATTGTGACTGAAGAGATCAAAATAAACCAGTAGCACCAGTGAGATGGTGACGGTAATCTGTGTGGGCACAGCAGCAGTGGAACTCGTTCACCAGCAGTCGCAGCACAACTCCGACCCAACGAAGTCGGAGAGCTCAGCCTTAAATACTTCAAATCCACTGTGAGACAAAGCTGCACGCTTCCTGATAAACGCACGACCGCCTGAAGCGCAGTGAAGTGTAAAAGCGTGTGTCACCCTGTAAGTTTGAGATGAACCTACAACCATTTAAAGGTAAATATTTCTGCTCGTTTTATGATCCGCCAGCTGCTCTGCATTCAGGAGAGAAATGTAGGTTAGAAGACACCAAGAGCAAAAACATCTGGCTCCATTTTACTGGATTTTACTCAACAAGTGTACAGAGTTACTATATTTACATCATGTTCAAGCTTCAGAGACGCAGGAAGTTCTCATGTAATCAGTAATCATGGATGAAATCAATGGAACAGAATGAGAGGATTTTAAACCCATGATATGAAGTGTTGCTCTGTCCGCTTCACTCTGACAGACATGTTGTTGTGTCTGATTTCCAAGAAAGTGCCGACAGATCGAAAAGATCAAATGTTGAGTAAATAACAAGCTGAAAAAACAACTCCTGCCATTACCTGGATATAAATAACAGCCAGTCAGCCTCCGTACAGCGTTTCTTCACTGTGGGCTCCCAGTCCTCCCATCAACAGCTCCATTCCAACCAGAAGAGACTAAAAAAGAAGAAATAAGAAGAAGAAAACTAAAGGAAGATCAGATTGACTGTAAACACAATGAACAGACTTTGGACATAGGAAGCAGATCCTCAAGGGAAGCCTTCCAACAAGACGTCCCCCCAGAGCCTTGATGGATGACTTCATGAAAAGGAAGTGTAACAGTCCAGGTTCATACAGTGAAACAGTCCAGGTTCACACAGT
The DNA here is from genome assembly GCA_037577475.1 of Chaunax sp. Z400. Lineage (NCBI taxonomy): Eukaryota > Metazoa > Chordata > Actinopteri > Lophiiformes > Chaunacidae > Chaunax > Chaunax sp. Z400. Next base: position 1,653,807 of record CM075187.1, read on the forward strand.
GAAACAGTCCAGGTTCACACAGTGAAACAGTCCAGGTTCACACAGTGAAACAGTCCAGGTTCACACAGTGAAACAGTCCAGGTTCACACAGTGAAACAGTCCAGGTTCACACAGTGAAACAGTCCAGGTTCACACAGTGAAACAGTCCAGGTTCATACAGTGAAACAGTTTGGAGTAGAACAGACGTCCTCCTGATAAATCCTGAGGCTCCACTAGAGGTGACATCAAATGTCCTGAGGGAGGAGTCTCTAAATCAGAGACAATCATTGGTTCAGGTGGATGAGAATATGATGATGTCAGAGACGATCTGTGCATCACTAGTGTGTAAACAGAGTGTTCTGTGTTATGAAGCCTCCTATGTAGTTTCATCTGATTCGTCCTTTAAACAGTAGTACAAATACTGCAGCTTTGACTTTAGAGGTTTTTGTTGGTCATTGTTTCAAATCCCTTTCTGCTGCCTCACGATAGCAATGATCCAACAATGCTGACCACACCTCATTTAATACCTGACCACACCTCATTATAACACCAACAGCAACATGGACCTAAGAACAACTGATACTTAAACATGGGCACTGCTGGCCGTGACCACATCAGTTGGACAGGAGCATTGAGAGTAGTAGTAGTGCTTCATGCTGCTTTGTACCAGGCAGAAAATTGAGCCTGTAAAGTTTGAACACAATCCCTGCTTTGCAGAAACAAGAGGTAACATTGACCTTTTAAAACTGAAAAGATGTACGGTTCATCTTGGTGTTCACACTTAGACTTTTCCCCAATGAGCCTCTGACATGAGTGAGCATGAATGTTCCTGTTTTCCAGGCCACTTCAGTTGATTATCAGAGGTTGTATCACTTCAAGGTTTTTCCTGCATGCCAGAATCATCTTACCTCTAAAATCAATGAACAACACTTCTGAGCAGAATGAAAATGTCTTCTCTCTTCTATAAGTCACACAGTTCATATAATACGTGCTGTGGGTTATTATTATTTCCCTAATTTGAGTTGTAGACACAGAACCTCTGCAGAAGTGCTTCTCAGCTGAAGTATCATGAGTCATCAGCCTGTTGAAGTCGGAATCTTATTCTGCTGCATCTGCCCTCCCTTCACCCATTCTCACCAAACGCTCATCTGAACACTCAAAGTGAGCACAATATATGTAATCTATCAGTGTTGTTAAACTGTTTCCTGTCCGCGGCTCCAGAGCAGTAAATCCTCCAGAAGCGTCGATCTGTCAACGTGATGTCAGGAGAGGATAAATCTTCCCGTCAAAGACCAACAACCGGGTGGATCGTCTCCAAAACGTCTGAGGGATCTGAAAATCTGTCAAACGAATACGGACAGACGCCATCAATGCATCATTCATTTGTGACTGTGATGTCAGATTTGATACAATCAGCTTTATTCAGATGACATTTTATTGGATGACTGGAGAAGGTTGTGATCTTGAAATATTAGAGATTATTGTACATCCTGTTACATTCCCTTCATCCCCCCCAAAAACAAGAAAAATAACACTTCTATAAAAACATAAGCAGCAGGTTTATCATAAATACATAATTTTCTATAGACACTTTCATTTATGTCACAAAATATTTTGATTATCAAAGCTCTCTTCTTCTTATACACAGTTTACAATGACTTGTTATTTCTGAATGAATGAATCGACTAGACGTCACTTAGAGAGCTCAAACCTCCGCCAACGCAGCTCCCTGTGGGACACCGTCCTTTTCTAAAATAAATCTGTAATGGAGCTCAACCCCACAGGAGCGTTGTGGGCCTGTAATCATCCGGATAACAATGAAATCCTACCTCTTCAAAAAAGTTGATCACAAATCTGTCCTAAACTTTTTGAGTAATCAGTTAACAAAAACATGGCGTCTTCAGCGGAGGTAAATATCAATGACTTCATGTGAAATGACAAATGGTGCTAGCAGACTTTAGCAGCTAATTAAAGGAACACTCAGTCTTAATATAATATTTAAGATCTACAGTTACAGTGGGTTGGAAATCTCACCATCTTTGTAGTGAAGCCTGCACCAAACACGTTTGTTAGTTTTTTTTTTATGTGAAAAGGTTTGAAATAGAATTCACAAAATTTTGTGGGGGGGTTGGTTTAAATTTTGGTGTAGATTCATATCTGGATCCAGATCCAGGTTTTTTTTCTTTCATTTTCTTCAACATTACAAGATATTTCAACATTTTCCCTAATTACACAAAAACTACAAAACTGATTTCCACTAAACTTCTTAGAGGGGTGGGTCATGTGACTTACAAGAACCAATTAAATTTGGGTGTGGATGCAGAGAAAGAGGCTGATCTAGGAACGTTTTAGAACTTTCCTTAACATTATGAGATTTTATACATTTTCTCTCATTTTTAGATCATGATGTAAAAATGATGTAACCGTTATGTATTTATGGTGTTGATATCTAGAGTGTATATAATGTGGTGCAGATCCAGATAATAATTCAGATCTACTGGATCTGAATGTATTTGTAGGAGGTGAGCGTTATTTAGCCGCTATATGCTACCAGACAGGCCCACAAACACAGAGAGTCTCCTACAGGTCCAGAAACACATCCAGATGATTTATCTGATGGTTTTGTTGGGGATCCAGGTCTGGCGGATGGAGGACATGTAGGATTGTGTGGCCTTGGCGGAGGTGTGTCTGTTTGGGTTGGATGACTGACAGCTACTGTTCATTTACCACAGTTTGTTCACTGTAGACTTGAATGTAACA
>CM075187.1:1661545-1701545 GCA_037577475.1 Chaunax sp. Z400
ACAACTTTTTCATTTGTATTCAAACCAAAATGTGTCCACAGCCTCTAAATGATCCACGATGTTCACGTCAACAGATGCTAACAAAAGTTAAGCACCTCAAGAGAGGCGCAAAGGGCTAATAACTGGAAACCAGTCTAACCAGAGTGATGAATTGTGGGGAGCTCAAATAATCACCATCAGGTGATGACATCATCATTGTGACAGGCCTAAACATCACACTAGACGCCGCCGCTGCCGTGTTATACCTCTCATCTTTTTGGTGAGGTAACACCACCATGCTTTATGGCGTTATGCCACTGTTGGTTTGTTCAGTGTAAACATGGCGGCGTGAAGGTTTCTTCTTCAGGCAGTATCACAAGATCTCTGTGTAAAAAGGGCTTCAGTCCATTTTGTTTTACCCACAACGGCAAAACAGTTCAGTTCCAATTAGTGTTATTTTCACGTACAAATCAAATTTCTTTGGCATATCTTTAGCATATTTTTAGCATATCTTTGGCGTATCTTTGGCGTATCTCTGGCATATCTTTAGCATATCTTTAGCATATCTTTGGCGTATCTTTGGCGTATCTTTGGCGTATCTCTGGCATATCTTTAGCATATCTTTGGCGTATCTTTGGCGTATCTTTGGCGTATCTTTGGCGTATCTCTGGCATATCTTTAGCATATCTTTAGCATATCTTTACCATATCTTTGGCGTATCTCTCTTCCACTGACCAAACGACAGTAGGAAACATTCAATGTGCTGCAGAGCCTTCATATCACTCACAAGCAAAATCACACTAAATTATATTTTGTCAGACTTCTCTTGTAAATCATTTGTAGAAAATGACAATGATGTTGTAGCATGACGTTTGGGGTAATTTATCTTACTTGACATCACCCGTCCTGTGACTATTGAGCATGCTCACACTCTGAAGAGGATGCGCAATATATGGTGCAGCCCTATTTGGGGATCTTGTGGCCATTAGCATGCTATTCAGCCTCCGTGAGTGTTAGCGCTGATAATGGAGGCCTGTCTGTGTTGACCACTGAATGATCCAGTGGATAGAGAGCCGCAGCGCAGCCTTGGAGGAGGCGGAGGATGCTGTTAATATGCCAAAGAGAGCTCCTGTGCCAGTCAGAGGCCTGCTGGCATGGTGCAGCTGCCCGTTACCTAATTGTTAATCATTTAGCTGCAGCTTGACCTACATTCAGAGCAGAGCTGAGGGGACCACCTCTGTCCATGTGTTTACTAGCAATCCGATGCTAATAGCTTAGAGGTGAGAATTAATTGGCGTGTGTTTAGAGACTGTCATCGTCAGGCGCTGTAGACTTTGGTCATGGGAGTTTAAAAGAAGTGGAACTTAGAATTTGGATATTTCAGAATAATTATTTAATTTCCTCTTTGTCCAGTGATTGGTTGGTTGTCAGCAGGATAAATAAAAAAAAACTACTCGACAGATTTTCATGACACTTTGTGGAACGATGGGGGACGAGTCAGGAAAGACCAGACTACATTTAGGTTCAGATCCAGATAAAGGAACCCATTCAGGAATCTTTTTCAACGTTTTCTCTAAATGAACAAAAACCACTGAAGTGATTTCCCTTTGTAGACGGGTGGGACATCAGTCAGGTGTTATGGCCACTACAGTCAGCTCTACTTTGTGAGCGGGAACATACACAGAGGGTGAACAAATAGTTAAGCTAAAGTGAAGACAAGAGGGGGCTGATGCCAGACGCCTGCTTTATTACCTTGGCTAGTAGCCAGCGGCTCTCTGAGTAAGGACTTACACTTGTCCAGAGGAAAGCAGACTATTCTTAGATCACTATTGTAATGAAGAGATTTCAGTTCTTTTTATATTTATCTGCTCGTGTCGTGCACCACTGGGTGGAGAAGGTCCTCCTGAGCCATCAGAGTTGATGAAAGATGGCGGCCGTGCCTCAGGCTAAATGCGACCGTATGTGTGCGGCATTGAGTCGGAGCAGCTCCATTGGCAGCTGTCCAGGCTATGCTAGCCAATAAGTCACCTCTCTAAGAGCTGCGACCATAACAGCCAACATTTCCCCAATATTCCTGATTAACCACGAAGGCTCACACGGCTCTCGGTTGGTCAAAAAGGCTTTTATTTTCTCGTCAAAGACATGAAGCCAAGCCGTAAAAAAAAAACAGGATGGTTTTAAACTGCTTCACAAAATCTGATCTGACTCATGAAAAACTTCTTTTCATATTTTTTATTTCAGTAATTACCTCAACAAAGGAGGTTATTTTTGCTCCAGTGTCGGTTGATTGGTTGGTTGGTTGGCTGGTTGGATACTTGGTTGGGGGGCTGCCTGGTTGGTTGCTGGGTTTGGTTGGCTACTTGATTGGCTGCTGGGTTGGTTAGTTGGTTGGTTGCCTGCTTGGTTGGTTGGTTGGCAGCCTGGTTGGTTGGTTGGTTGCCTGGTTGGTTGGTTGCCTGGTTGATTGGTTGCCTGGTTGATTGGTTGCTTGCTTGCTGGGTTGGTTGGCTGGTTGCACTTAAAGTGTGAAAGCTTTATTTATTTATTTGTTTAACCCCATACCTATTTATCTTTTAAATATTTTAGATGCACTTACTGTCAGCACAAGAGACGAAAGCTTTGGCTGAAAAAAAAATTAGGGCTGTCAGAATTAATGCTTACGATGAATCTGCAAAAGTACAAGTGAATACTAGTATTTTAACCTTTGGTTAATCTTCATTACTCACAGCCTGTTTTTGTGACTAACACAATTAAATTTTAAAATAAAATTTCAAACACAGAAATGTAATAAGCTTTAAGGTTTATTGTTTAAAGCAGATAGGAGAAATGAGAAATTAATGCTGCCCTGATGTGCGTGCAAGTTGGTGCCTCAATAGGGCCACCCCATCAAAAAAAGTCTGGACGTGCCCCTGAAGACGAACCACTGACGTTAAATGTGGGCCAATGTCAGCTTCTTGGACTCTCTGTGCAGGACATGGATTTATTTCCAATGTCACATATGTGATTTCTTTCTTTCAAAGAGATGAACTTTAGATTGTTTAATTTAGGCTCTGAATTAAGGTCCTGCTGCTCACTGTGCAGAGCCAATCATATTTAAGCATATGGAGTGACACTTTAGGTTGGCCAATCAAATATCAAGGCTCCCTTTCTGGTTATTTTTAAAGAGTGTCACATGCATAAAGCTTATTTTTACTTCTTACTTTGAGTTCAGTAAAACTCAAGACAGTAAATTACAAACTGAGACATAAACCTGGACGTTTTCTGTTGTCTGCAGACTCAACATAATGATAGAAACTGTGTCAGGGAGAGGAGGAGCTTTAAATCAACCAGAGCAGAGACGACCTGACCTGACCTCTCAAAGCTCCGCTCTTTATTTCACCTCCTCCTCTTTGAGTGACAGTCCAACAGAAGGAGTTTTGACTGTTCAAGAAGTTATTCTCTCCATCAGGGAGGTGAAGTGATCAGGTTGGTTTGTCTGTCAGGATAATTTAACAAGTTAGACAGATTTGGTTGAAATTTATAACTTTATAGGCGTCTGATTAAATGTTGGGAAGAGTTCGTAAAGTTCATGAAAATGTCATCAGAAACATCTCAGGGACAGGAGCTGGAGCGATCAGGATCTCAAATACGGACTTGAAGTTTGTATTTTAGAGAAAACAGAGTTTTACACTCAGTATTTGTTAATAAAACAAATTAGGTAGGTACTTGCAACACATATTACTTCCAGGGATATTCCGCATCATAGCAACCAAAGGGCCTCAGCTGAAAAACGCTGCGCCTCCAAAGCGCTTCCAGCGCCCCCAGCTGGGCATTTTCAGAAGAGCACCTGGTATTTTCAGCTGGTTAAAAACGCTTTGGTGAACACAGGTCCTTATTCCAGCTGTACCAGTCCTATCTCTCAAAATATAACCACCTCTAGGATATGCTAGGGTCCATCTTTGGTGAAAATTTCATGCAAATCCATCCATTAGTTTTTGTGTAATCCTGCTAACAAACAGACCAACAAACAAACAAACAAACCGAACCGATCACATGACCTCCTTGTGGAGGCAAACACTTCTCTATGTATCTCCTTTAGTATTTACAGATCTGTAAACTTAAAGCTAAAACGCCTGTTATTGTCTCAGTTTCTTTTATGGCACCTTTGGATTTGAGCCAGAATAAACTGTTAGACAGAGGAGATAAGAGATGTGAGGGAGGCTCTGCCAACACACACACACACACACACATACACACACACACACACACACACACACTCACACACACACACACACACACACACACACACACACACTAACACACACACACACACACTCACACTCACACACACACACACACACACTCACACACACACACACTCACACACACACACACACACACACACACTAACACACACACACACACACACACATACACACACACACACACACACACACACACACTCACACACACACACACACACACACACACACACACACACACACACTAACACACACACACACACACTCACACTCACACACACACTAACACACTCTCACACACACACACACACACACTAACACACACACACACACACACACACACTAACACACACACACACACACACACACACTAACACACACACACACACACTCACACACACACTAACACACTCTCACACACACACACACACTCACACACACACACACTCACACACACACACACACACACTCACACACACACACACTCTCACACACACACACACACTCACACTCACACACACACACACACTCACACACACACACTCACACACACACACACACTCACACACACACACACACTCACACACACACACTCACACACACACACACTCACACACACTCACACACACACACACACACACACACAGACACACTATGTGCTGATTCTGTTTGTCATTAAATAGTGAGAATGTGTGGCCTCTGAGGTCAGAGCTGTTTACTTTAACCCTGATGGTCTCATGTGTTTCAGATGTATTTTAAGCTTCATGGTTCATTTATGGAACAAACACACGAGGTGGAGCTTTTATTCTCTAACTGCTCTAAATATTTCTGTCTCAATCATCTTTAGAAAAATGAATCCACAGCGTTCAGATGGAGATTCAAAGTGATCCTATTGGACGCCAGATGCTCTGCTGACATGACCGCCATGTAAAACATGTAACATGTAAAACATGTAACAGATCATCTGAGCTCTGCTTTACAATGAAAAATACAGTCATGCGTTTTTAACCATGGACCACAACGTTTGAGTGACATCCAATCAGAAAACGTCAGAGACAGTCAGCTGACTGTTGACCCACCAGACAACTAAGGACGTCCTCTGGGGAGTTAAAGCTGCTATAATCAATATTTCTATTACATTTTAATGTATCACATGACTATTTTTAAGAGTTGTGACACGGGCCAGTCCTGGACGCTGCTGGTCATCTAGAGAGGCTGTGGCCTAGTAGTGCTGGACCCATTGTTCTATAGAACATTCTTTATGTAGCCCACATGTGGAAACACAAAACCAATCCTTATTTTAAGTGTTTACACTCCATGAACTTCTGGTGGGTATTACTTACCCATGAAGTTTCTCATGTGAAGCTCACTTCTGGATCCAGAAGTGATTTAAATATCTGAAACTCCCCATTAGCCAGTTAGAACTGAAGAAGCCTCTTGGATGAAAATGTCTTCAAACCCTAAACAGAAGTCCAGTTGCTTCAGATTCAACCTTCAAGGATCACCATGACCTGATGAATGAGAATCTACACATTCTGGTGATGTGAACGTAGCCATAAGCCACGTTTCCACTTTTCTGCAGGTTTCGGTATAGTACCTCCTCAGGCCTGATCCTCTCATCAGCTGTTTAGGACAGGAACGTCGGCACCTCCTCAGTTTTTCAGCTGCAAAACAAAAAGTCACATCTGCGGAAGTAGCTTCGCTCTTTGATTGTGCCGGCCATCGACCAATCAGTGGTCTGTAACGTTTCACGTGACCTTTTAGTACCTGCTCGGCTCGATTGGAACCGCAACAGAGGAGGTACTGCAAAAGTTGTACCAGGTACTTTTTACCAGTCGAGTAGAGTCCAGACGGCACTTCGAAGTGGAAATGGGGCTAAAGACACCAGAATTGGAGCAACAGGATGAGTTTGAATCAGCTTACTGAATAGTGATGGTGAGGAAGTTCCTTCACTGCTACATTAGCTTTTCATACATTACTGAACCTTCATACCAACTCAGGTTGAACTGCTTTGCTTCTGTTCCAGTGCTCAGACACCAAACAATCCTACACGTCTGTTTAGATCGGCCAACCACAAACTGTATGTTTCCTGTTCGGTAGTTTTTAGTAATTATGGAAAATGGGAAGAAATGCTCCAGCAATGTTAAAGAAAGTGGAAAAAAAAGTCCTGATCTGCACCAAAGGTAAATGATGGGTTCATTCTTGGCCTGTTCACCATACTTAGATAGAGATAAAAACGCTGCCGTAGAAGTAAAATCTATATATTTAACATTTCAGATGAGCTGACAGATCATGTTTGTCCTTGGTGCTAAAACATTTCATGTAAATGTCACAGGATGCTGCTCCATCCACCGTCACGCAGGCTTTTCAGCCCTGTCCAGTTTCCATGGTGATAACTCTGAAGAATGGGCTTTATTCCTAAGATTGTGTGCGTGTGCATGCCATATGTTACACTCTGTCATTGTATGAATGTCCCTCTGAGTTCCTCCTCTGATATCAAATCTTTTGAGTGTATTGTCCAGAGATGCACACGTATCATTTTCCGGCTCCGGATTTGATCTCTCTCCTCAACAGATCTCCTGGGAGACAATTCAAGATGATGAGCTGCAGGAAAATCAAACAGCTTTGGTTGATCCCTGTTGTGTTTGCCTTCTAAAGAGGCCGGGAGGATGGCCATCTGTCCATGTGCTACAGTCTCAGACAGCCTCTGAACTTGTGCAGTCCTGCCCGATATTGATGTGAATGAAACTGTGAGGTGACAAGAGATGAAGTTGCAGCCAGCTGTTGGCCTCCCATGATGCCTCCACACAGGAAGGATGTGTGCCGGGAGGATGGGGTTGATATTAGGTTTCATCTGTGGTGACGAGACGTGAACATAGCAGGAGGGCAGCGCTGTGATAACTTTATGGAACCATCTTTCTTCTGCCAAAAAAAGAGACTGATGTTGATGACGGTGTGTCTGTAGTCTCAAACTGTCATCTCCACAGAACTCATCTGTCAGATGAATGATTTTTGGTGGCGGTCAAGCCATTCCCCTACAGGCCTGGCATACATAACACTCCATCCCTCATCCTATAGCAGTGGATAACTTCACCGCTGTGATGACAAGCAGGAGCATCACTTGATGTCTCTGCTTTCTGATCAATGATCAGAGTATTTATCAAATATATGATACGTTTTTGCTCGTGTGATCTGCGTCACCAACAACCAATAATGCCATATCCATACCTTACGGCATTCAAACCGAAATGGATGCACTAGTGAATACATGCATGACATTTAGCTCTGGAGGACGGAAAACATGTGGTCATATTAGCTTTTACCTAAAGCTACTATTAGCAAACTTGCTATACTGCTGCTCCTGATTCAGAAGTGATGTGAGCCGGCATGAGACCACAAGCCGCCAAAATGAGCTTCCTTCGTACAATCCCTTTTTTACACAGGGATCGATCACACAACACCCACGACTGTTGTTTGTTTTCACAGAACAAGACAACGGCGTACGTAAACGGATACGTCCATCCATATGCGGTCGATCCATCAGCGCCTACATACTTCTGTACGTCCTCTACGTTGACATCGAAACAACCGCAGGAGGGCAGTGAAGTTTCAAAAGTTTCGACAACAACAAATATGGCGACGGTCGGAGGTTGTTGTGATGATGTATCGAGTAAATAGAAAGTGGCAAAAGTGGAGGCAACAATGTTCTCGGCAGTGGTCTGTGAGGTCATTAGGTGCATCCACACTTGAGGACGGTGAGTTTTTACTTTCTTCTTCGTTGTTTCCGTATATATTCGTCGTAGCTACACTGCCCTTGAACAATTCCGGTGGTGTTGCTCCATTTCGTCCATCTTGTTCGTATCCATAAGCTCTCTGAAAACGTACCAGACTACGTACGGAATGAACGCAGAAGATGTACGGAAGGTGTCTCCGTATCTGTCTTTAATGTAGAGCATAAATGGGGCGCAAGTTTTCTGGTTTGGGCTGCGCACATAATACTAACAAACTGTCACAGCCCCATCCTGTCGTTCACACAGACGTGTGTTTCGATACTGTTACTACCTCCGCTGACATCACAGGGGCGGAGCAAGACAGGCCCTCATTACGCCTTCATTGTGTTTATACAGAACGACAGTGTGGAGGGAAAGGCTGTGTGAAAGGGACTCATGAGATAGGGTGAGATAGGGTGAGACGCTGCTCCTTTGCATCGAAAGCAGCCAGTTGAGGTGGTTCAACATCTGGTCTGATGCCCCATGGGTGCCTCCCTTTGGAGGACGTCTAGGCACCTGGAAGGAGACCCCAAGTGGACCCAGAAGAGGGATTGGATTTGTTATGTAGACGGGTAACGTCTCAGGATCCTGCAGGAGGGGCTGTTAAGTGTTGGTGGGGAGAGGAACACTTGGATTACCCTGATTAGTCTCCTGGGACCACAACCAGACTCGGGGTAAGATGGACAGATGGACGGACGGACGGATGGATGGATGGATAACTTTGTATTTATAATGACTGGGTTTAGAATGACTTGTAATCCATTACCTTGAAGTAAATGATTACACTATGTACTGGCTGTAGAAGAGCCACCATCTGCGTTTAGATTGGTTCCTCTGCTCTCATTATGTAATTCTGTCTGCCACTGGGGAGCTACTGTTGTTCTTGTTTGTTTAGGATTTATAATACAAACTGCTGGCAACATAAGACACATCATTCCCATTCCTCAGAATGTGCAGCTTCTTCCTTGAAGGAATAATTGTGCTTTGCAGCAGCTCTACAGGTAGACAGGTGCTGAACACAGGAGGGAAGAGAATCTGTTTAGTCCTCTACTGTCTACCCAGCACCTCTGCAGCCTCATCAGTTTGATGGCCAGCATTATTAAGATGAATCAATCTTTAATCCTTGCTTCACTTTGCTGCAGAACATTCCCCGGCTGTGTGGCGTACTTCAGGAGCTCGGCGGTCACCTTGGCCGGTCTGACAGGATCTCCCTGGAGGTCACCCTGGGGACAAGTTCAGGGTCCCGGTGCAAACATTTTGTTACCCTGACAAAAACTGCTGCAGCATGACTCAGATGCAGCGTCTGTCTGCTGAGCGGCGTTCAGCGTGTACGCTAATAAATCACACCAGAAAAACAAGAGGAGAGAATGAAGGGAGCAGAGGAGCGGAGGCCAGCACTGGTATGATGGAGGAGGCGTGGAAGATGTCAGTGGGGTCCATCTATATCCTGCATGTGTTCTTCAGCACCGAGGTTCAGTTTGGTTATTTAGCACCACTCAGAATGGAGAATGAACAACATTATGGTTTCACTGCAGGTGATGTCATCAATGTTTTCCTCATTAACAATGCTTTATTTCACCCAGCTTTCATTTTAACGACGGGATCGTCCCGATCTGGACAGCGATCCGCTCGCATCACTCCTCCTCCTCCTCCTCTTCATCATCAGTTTAATATGGTTTTATGATGGGACAGAGGATTGGAGACAGTGGAGGCAGAATGTTCACGAGCCAAAGCCACGAGTGACGCAGCAAAAACACAACGAATGATTAAGAGACTAAATACAACCCTTTTATGTCCTGCGTCTTACTTTGCATTCAGATTATGCTCCATTTAACGAGCGAAAGGAAGTTGAACACGCCCTGAAATTAACTTCCTTTATATCGTTAAATTAGAGCCTTGAATCTTGCAGAGTGAAGCTGAGCCTGTGGAGGAGTCGACAAAGGTTCTACCATAAAACGCAACACTTTGGTTGCGTTTTAGCCGTTTTACACGACAACAGTTCTACCATAAAACACTAAAGCCCCGCGTCATGCATGACTGCTACGGTTCCAGCCTAATATACTCACAAGGGCAGAACAAAATAAACAAAATAAAATGACGGACTGTCTGGTTTTGTTTGTGCTGCAGACGTTTATTTTCGCTCCTCCCGTGTAGATTTGCTGAACCACTACTGTGATCTTCTTCTGTGGTGTTGATTTAGAAAGGTTACACCACCATCTACTGGCCTGGCATGTATACTACAGCGTTTTCAACCATTTTTGTGGATCTGTGTGTACGGAGACTGTTTCCAAAACGTTGTCATGTGAACGCAGAACTTTTTTGAAACTCAAAGGAAAGACTTTCCCGTTCTCAGTAAAACCGTTGCCGTGTAAACGGGGCCTCAGATGTCCTCCGGGGGTAAACTGGTAGGAACATGTTGTGGCGCCACCATCAGGCCAGACGTTATAACCTCTTTCCACATGAGGAACACAATGTTTCCATCCAGTTATGTTGTGTAGAGAGAATTAAAACCTCAAAGTATGGAGATGGACCTTTAATGTGATGAGAACTGAAACAACAGAACACTTTCATTAGCCGCTGTCTAAACTGTGTGCATGCTGGACTAATTACAACATTACAATGCCTGCTCCACACTGTCTTAGCAAAATCATGCACGGCTGCAAAGAATAAAACAAGACAGAACCCTCATCTAAATGAAATGTTTACTGCATCTGTAAACAACAACAAGGTGTTCTTTTAAATAGCAATTTAAACATAATTGTACAATCTTACAGGCAATAGAAGAAACAGCAGAGTAATTACTGTGAATCGAGGTCAGGGAGAAGAGAATACATCTGTTTTTTTCTCTGTTTTTCTTTTGCTAAACTTTGTTTTTGTCTCTGTAGCCGCGTCACACTCAGCTCACATTGGTATTCTGATACAGCCTCCTTCAAGCTGTGTTCAGTGCCAGCCACTTAATTTGTCTTTTATTGCTCCATGACAACTGAAGTAATTTAACCTCTTGCCCACGGATGAGATCTACCAGCCTTGTGGCCGTTACCCCTCACTGTGGGGGAGACGGAGCTACAGGACCTTGGTGCAAATAAGGGCACAGATCTCATTTTATGTGGCCATCAGATGGTTTGTGTGGCTCAGACCACCAGGGTCCTCTGAGAGGGTTACTGCCTACCTCCGCACATAAAGAGAGGATATTCATCACGATGGGCTGGAGATCATTTACAAGTTCATCTCAAACATGACGTACCTGGAAATGAAACTAATCACACATCAGAGCACGATGGAACAAAGATGATCACCTTTGTCTGTCTTTATAGACTCAGCATACAGAAAGAAATCTCCTGATTGTGATGCTGCAGCTCCTCACTGAGGCACACTGTGCATACTTAATCATTCTGTCATCTTCTCAAGAGTTGATTGTGAAAATAACACGTCGTCTCTGAAGTCCACTTTTTCTGCCACAGTTCAGTTCAGACTCCATTTATGTTGTCATGTATCTTCAGCAAGTTGTGACTGGACTGGGATCTACTGGGCTGGGATCTACTGGACTGGAATCTACTGGGCTGGGATCTACTGGACTGGGTTCTATGGACTGGGATCTACTGGACTGGAATCTACTGGACTGGGATCTATGGACTGGAATCTACTGGACTGGGATCTACTGGACTGGGATCTATGGACTGGAATCTACTGGACTGGGATCTATGGACTGGGATCTACTGGGCTGGGATCTACTGGGCTGGGATCTACTGGACATGAATCTACTGGACTGGAATCTACTGGACTGGGATCTATGGACTGGAATCTACTGGACTGGGATCTACTGGTCTGGGATCTATGGACTGGAATCTACTGGACTGGGATCTATGGACTGGAATCTATGGACTGGAATCTACTGGGCTGGGATCTACTGGACTGGAATCTATGGACTGGAATCTACTGGACTGGGATCTACTGGACTGGGATCTATGGACTGGAATCTACTGGACTGGGATCTATGGACTGGAATCTATGGACTGGAATCTACTGGACTGGGATCTACTGGACTGGGATCTATGGACTGGAATCTACTGGACTGGGATCTATGGACTGGAATCTACTGGACTGGGATCTATGGACTGGAATCTACTGGGCTGGAATCTACTGGACTGGAATCTATGGACTGGAATCTACTGGACTGGGATCTACTGGACTGGGATCTATGGACTGGAATTTACTGGACTGGGATCTATGGACTGGAATCTATGGACTGGAATATACTGGACTGGGATCTACTGGACTGGGATCTATGGACTGGAATCTACTGGACTGGGATCTATGGACTGGAATCTACTGGACTGGGATCTATGGACTGGAATCTACTGGGCTGGGATCTACTGGACTGGGATCTATGGACTGGAATCTACTGGACTGGGATCTATGGACTGGAATCTACTGGACTGGGATCTACTGGACTGGGATCTATGGACTGGAATCTACTGGACTGGGATCTATGGACTGGAATCTATGGACTGGGATCTATGGACTGGAATCTATGGACTGGGATCTATTGGACTGGAATCTATGGACTGGGATGTACTGGACTAGGATCTACTTGACTGGGATCTACTAGACTGGGATCTACTGGATTAGAATCTACTGGACTGGGATCTACTAGACTGGGATCTACTGGATTAGAATCTACTGGACTGGGATCGACTGGACCGGGATCTACTGGACAGTATTGACATATTCATTCATATTTAAATGATATAAAGTGCATTGTACGAATTCATTTAGCTTGTTTCCTGTTCCCTTTGTTAAATGGCTCATAATCTGGCTGCAAAGGAAGACACAAAGCTCAAGGGTTGCATTTAGTCCATTTAGTCCATAGACATCAGCTCACAATAGCTGTGACAGGTGACATTAGCCAACAACAGCTATGATAGCATACATTAGCTAACGCTAACTTTGATCATTAATCAAGTTTAGCTCTAATAGCTGACATGAGCTAATGTTAGCTATGATAGCTGCCATTAGGAAACTTAGCTATGGTTGCTAGAGGTTGTATTTCCCCAATTTCTGATGTGTCTGAACGCAGCATTATTTCATGATCCAACTTTGTACTGAGGTGTGAGGACAACAGGACACAGTTAGCATCTTTCCTCTTAGCCATGTTAGATGGCTTCCTTTTCACTGCATGATTCATATTCTAATGATACAAAGTAATTTATTCCTTCTCTGTACAAAAACTCCATACAGAGAATTGGTTTCTGTAGTTTACTTGTCAACATACAAAAAACTTGGCATGGATGGTACTACATTCCCACAATGTCAGAAAACATCTGTTTTCATTGTGCTGCATTGTTTCATCCATGCTGGACGGAGCTAATCCCAGAGTGCATCAAGCTAAAGGCAGAAAACCCTGGACAGGATCCAGTCCAGGGCCCCAGCTGGGTTGGTTTCAGTGACTGTGTGCGACATTCAGACTTATAGTCTCCAGTGATTAATATTCATAAGATGTGTGCACATATGTTCTGGGAACATAACGAGGTACATGTTATGTCACTGCATGTGACGGTTGGAGAAAAAACAAATGAAGCACTGTGGATGCAGCGCTGCTGCTGCTGGCTTCACTGTAATGACACTCAAACACAGGTGTAGCTGCAGTAACACACACCTGGTGAGGCAGCGCTACAGGGAATGAGCTCCTGTTTGCCCTGTAATTTATCAGCTGTTTGCGATAAATAAATCACACAAGAACAGTTTAAATAGATCAATACAACAGTGTTTTCCCAAAAAAACACAAAATGCAAACCTTCACAGACTTACTGTAGCAGTAAAGTCCCATGTTTTTTTTCTGTTAAGGCCTAAATTAACATATGTTTTACTGTATATTAGCAGTATGGCTAACATTCACTGGGCTGGACTGACTGGAGAAGCTTTTCTGAGGGTCACCAGGCCTCCTCTGAAATCACAGTCAACTCTCCACTCAGCTTCTTCCAAGAACGTTAACAGGAACATGATGGGTGTCAGAGAAACATCTCCTGACACATGTGTGACGGACCTCCTCACAAGTTTCCAGGATCTGTTGCACCACTTGGCTCTTAAATCACTGACAAACAACACAATGAAGATTTATTCATAAAAGTCACACGTTTGCTTCACAGAACTCAGAGACTCCAGCCGTGTCCGTCTCTCTGATGGATCTAAACGCTGCTGCTCATTCTGATTGTTTTCTGCTCACTGGAGACATGAAGCTCCTGCCTCTGTTTCTGCAGCAGAACCAAAGGGAACACTCAGAATAAACGTGGTTGGAAAAACATCACAGCTAAAAACGCCTTGTGGGCGATAAAAACGATCCGCAGGGGGAAAAGCTTCCAAAACTGATCCTATTATATCTTTTTAGGAAGACATTAGAGTCTGAATACAGAGAAACTACTTTAGACTTTGATTTGCTCTGACAGTGTTCTACTAAATCAGGTTTGAGGACAGATTCTGTGTAACTATTGGATAAAAAACCCAACAGTTTGACAGGTGGGTGGAAAACAGGAGGAAAAGTAGCCACCAAAAACATGGAGGTTTCAGTGATGTCAAACATTCACAGGCAGCAGATCAATACAAAGTCCTGATCCCTGACTGAAGAAAAGCCGCTGCTCCTGGCTCTGAGGATAATCTCTGATTTATCCTCTGAAGACCACGCTGCTCTGTGGCCTCATCAATCTGCAACATCTGAATTACATCAAGCTAAAAATCACATATAGGCCTATGGGAGAACGTCCAGCTGCACCAATCATTGGTTCAAATGAACCTTTAACCTGACAAAGACCTCTGTCCAGCCGAAATTCTTATTTTAATCTTCATATTTCACCCAAACCGCGACCTTCCTCTAACCAGAGGGCATTTACACATGTCAGGTAACTAACAGGTAACTTACTAACCTGTAAGACAGATATTAGGGTGTCAGAGAGGAAAATGGGCTGTATTCATTAAATTATATTAATGTTATGGAAAGTGTGCTGAAAAATATTTTTCCTTGACAAAACAAAGACGACATCATTAAACAGTAACAGAGACTAAAATGTAGTTTAAAGAATAAAAGACAAAACACAAAAAGACAAAAGCAGATAAAACAGAATTAAAGCTTCATGCTATTAGAGTCACATCTTTTGCTTTACGCCCACAAACAACGCTCTTTTTCAGGTGATCTCCACATCAGAGTTTGATTGGCAGCTTTAACGCCGAACCACCATTACCAGCTGATTTTACCAGTTATTTGTGAAAACACCCTAAAGCTTCTACCTGGTAATACGACATCAGCCTCCAAGGATCATCAACAAAGTAGAAATACTTCATTACTGTACATAAGTAGAGGTTTCAGGTATCTGTACTTTACCTGAGTATTCATGTTTTACTTTTAGCCCAAACATTTTTTTAACACAAATATCTGCATGTACTTACATTTTCAAAACAGACTTGTTATTTTCGCAGATTATCTTTATTTTTGCATCATTGTGTGTTTTCTCGACATTGAGACTGATTTCAACCCAAATGGACAATAACGTGTAGAAAAGATGATCCCGTCGTTTTGTATCCCAGACAACAGACGTAAAACTCTAAGACGACAAAACAAGAAACATATGAAAGAAACCCGACCAGGAAGAAAAGGAATGATGTCAGCGTCTTTAGTTTTTCTCTACATTCATTCACAACAGTCATTCATACTGAACACTGTTTCCCCTCCCATTCATTTAAGGGGGCGGGCCGCCCCCCCAAAGCAAACTCCCGCCCCCCCCAAAGAGAAATTTACTTAATTTATATGTGTACTTGTTTTATTTCAGCAGAGCATGAGCGTCTTTTATGCGTTTCGCTGTTATGACTGGACTCTCCTCTGCTCTGGTCTGGTGTTCCTACCGAGGGCGTGGCTTATGCAAGCTTCGAACTCAGACAAGCCAAGCGAAGGAGAGGAGACGGGTAAAGTGACGTCAGTACATTACATGCAATAAATCGTATCATATAAACGCTGCTGAATACATTATCTGTCTGTGAATGACTGCAATAGAAGTTGAAATAAAGTTTGTAATCTCTTAAATTAATAATGTATTGATATGACTTGAGGTTCAGTTTGGTTTACATATAAACAGCTGGTAGAAATGTCCTTCATAAGGCTACTTTTTACTTTTCACAGCTGGTACTTTTTCACTTTAACTTAGAGTAAAGAATCAATATTTCTACCACTAGAGTATGTTTTTTTACACAGTACTTCTACTTGAGTGCAGAATGCGTATCCTTTTCCCACCCGTTTTAGTGATAACATCCAAACTGATTCGATTCTATGCATCATTTTAATGAGAAGTAAAAAAAAGACCATTTCTCCTCATAACCAAGTTCTTTTTCCACTGGCTCTTAATATTCTCAGTGTAATCTGTCCCATCTACTAACATTAAAACCAAAATAGAATTTTTATCTCCAGACATCATTCTCTAGTTAATTTGATTTCAGAGTATAATGGCCGGAGAAAGATGAACTCATCTCCAAGAAAATTGGATAATTCTGCTGCTCTCTTGTGTGTCCATTTCATTAGCTCCTTCTTGATTTCCTGAACTTAAACGAATACAGATTTATTCTTCCTGACCAAAACAAGAGCAAAGACATTTTGACCTTCTGCAGTTTGTTGGCCTGTGTATTTATTACTGAGTGGTTAGAAGAGGATGTGGGTGAACAAGCCTGGCGCTGAAACATGGAGTAAGAAAAAAAAAGGTCTGTTTAAATGCTGGAGAGCTGAGTGAAATTTAAGCTTAATGTCTGCTTGATGTCAAATCCGTGAAGCATTTTAAATTTAACACCCCGCTGATCAGAGCGTGTGACCAGAGAGGGCAGGTAAAAATACTCTGCCGGAACAAAGCGATGACCCATTTGTTGGATTTGGAAAGGTTACACTGGTGCCTGGAGGGGAAACGGAGAGAAGAATCCCTCCACCTGTGCACAAAACATGTCACAACAAATTACACACCAGCAAATATTCAATATTCTCCAGAATGGATCGACTCAAAACGTTCCACACGATGAAAGCAGATGATTCCCCCGACTGTTCCTGAAACAGTGCCTCAAACGAAGGAGTTTAAGTATCTGGAAGTCTTGTTCACAAGTGATAAGAACATGGAGATGGACGGGTGGTCCATGAGCTCTGGATCCACCAGTGGATCTACGTTCAAACCCTCACTTATGGTCCATGAGCTCTGGATCTACCAGTGGATCTACGTTCAAACCCTCACTTATGGTCCATGAGCTCAGCTCAGCAGCTAAAATCTGATCATGGCGGCCTCAGTCAGCAGCACACATACGTGTCAAACAGTAGCCATACTAAGCTAATTGCTAAGTGTGTGGACACATGCAGCGGCCTGACATTCACCATAACCCAAAGAGGAGGAGGAGGAGAGGCTGGCAGAGATGCTTCATTGCTCTCAGTTTGTGCTGATGGCTTCACCTCATTGCCCCATCAGAGGAACTGAGCCGCCAGAGCTTCAGGTGACGGAGGGGGTTTAGTTTCTGGGGAAATCACAGCCCTGTTCCTGAGGTAGACTTCAGCGTTACATCAAAATCCTTCCCCACCGGACCAACGTTAAAGATCCTGTCTATGTGGAGGAGGGTGGGGATCCAGATAGCAGTCCACCGACTCATGAAGACGTCAATCCTCTTCTAGCAGTGAGTGAAAGTGACAGTCGGCAGCATCTCAGTCAAATTAAAATAATAACCTTAATTAAATGAATCATAATTAAATGAAGGGCTAAATAAGCAGTAACTGCTTCAAGCTGAGCTGCAACCATTAAATAGCATAAAATGGTCGGTCTCATGTTTTCATTTGGTATAATTCAGTCTGTCAGACTGTCCATGAAGAGCCAGATAAGCTGTTAAATCCCATTAAAGCAGACGTGTTTCTAGATGGAGAGAAGATTACACTGAGGGAATCCAGTGGATATGATTACTGACTGATAGATACGACATCTTAATAATAATAGAATAAAAGTCTTTATTGATAGAGACTTTTCAGAACCTTGTTAGAAAGTACTTCATAAAGGCAGCAAAAATAAAAGTGTACAATTTAAAAAACAGGGATAAAAACTCAGCTACAGTCAGGACAGGCTCTCCAGTAACCGACTCAGCTGACCTGATTTCGTCAGGTCGTTCCAGAGTCTCGGGGCCCTAAGTGCAAATGCTGTCCCCTTTAGCCGGCCCCTAAAAGGACAGAGATATACTGTAGCTGAGAGAGAGGCCATGAAAGTAAGGCTTTACAAGTAATCTGGACACTCATTTACGTATGATCAACTTTAAAAACTGATACCAACAGAGACGTCTGGTCATTTTGTCCGAATTTCTGAAAGTTAACGGATGATTGTTGGGGCAGTTTAGCCATGACTCAAGTAAGACATGATGAATGTCTCTAAATACGACGAAGAAGACGACAACAGTCGGCACTATTATCGTAACGTTTGACTCTTCGCCGCCATCTTGTGGATGAATCAGTAAACATCAACACCAACGTAATAGAGGGAACCGGCAGATAGCATGGATTCGTTGTGCCGTGTGTTGTGATCCGAGGATTTCTGTTTGTCTGGGTTCAACTGAAGAAAAATCCAGTTTCCAACCTCACAAATGCAGCATTGAGATATTTTCAAGGGAAACAATCCTCCAGACTCACAACAACTAAAATCACTCTTTTGTTCCTCGGCTCCGACTCAGACTGAGGATTTAATGGAAAAATCCTCCCTTGGAAACACTTACTCTCATCAATCTGCGAGGCTTGGGAACGCCAGGGGTGATTTAGCACTGAGATGGCATAAATTATTTTTTGGGTACCAACTTCCCTCAACCTGCCACCTCTGCTTCAGCTTCAGTTAGTGTTTTCCTGCTTTTCCCTAAATGTCTTTGGACAACTGCCAGCGAGTGAGGGTGAACCTGTTGCATTGGGCTGTATGTGAGCAAACAGCGTTAGTATGGAGGGAGTCACTCAAGTGATGGCTGCACTGCATTGTGCTCTGGTGAGCTGCTGTCAGAGGAGAAATTGGTTCCTGAGCTTCCTCTGTAACACACGGCTCTCTTATGATGGATTGTTGGATGCTGGTGTAAAATTCTGAGCTCATTTTTCAGTGTGTGAGACACCTAAACTAGATGTTCACTCCTGACGTTACAGCCAACCAGAAATGTTGCAGTGGATGAGAAAAGCAGGTTACATCACTCAGTAAGTCACCATTCAATTCAATTAAACCCTCATCTAAATTCTAATTATGAACCATGAAGTTTCATGAAGATCCATCAGGTGGTTTTTGTGTAATCCTGCTAACAGACAAACAGATGGTGGTGAAAAGATAACATTTGTCGGAGGTAAAAGTTTGTTATTGATCAGAGGGGAGGGGGTGGTGGTAAAACAGTGGAGGCACGTCAATTGATTTCTCACCCGCTAGGGAGGATTTATGTTTTTATTTTTTATTTTACCTTAAAATGAATTTTAAAAACCTAAAGGTTTCATCAAACTCATAAGAATCTCCACAGATTATCTTCTCTTAATCTCAAACATGACTGGAAAATAATGTTTCATCACACACTACAGGATTCCATTAAGACTGTAAATTTCCCCACTGTGGGACTAATAAAGGGATATCTTATCTTATCTTATCTTAAGACTCTCGTGTCTGAGGGGCAGTGAACGCACCGCCTCACCTGACTTAAACTAAATGACCGATGAAGTTGCCGTAGCGATCGGCAGACTTTACGGTGAGAAAACAGGGAAACAGAAGAAATATCTAACATGTTTTGAAAATTATCAAGGCGGCTCCGACTGTCCTCGAGCAGATCTTGGTGTAAGACCGGATCTGTAAACGCCTCACAACACCAGATAATCAGGACTGAACATCAGGACCAGCCAAAGGTCCAGACCAGTTCTCTCCTGGGGGTGAAATCGGCCTGATCCTCCTGTAACGTGAACCAGACTTTAGGGGACACAAACCTCCAAATTTGGTTGTTTTTATTTTAAATAATTTTTCTTTTCAGAAGACTAACTAAACATACGTACACAGACGTTTACCTGTAACTGACTCGACGTCAGATTCCCCCATGAAGCTTGAAGGAAGCTCATTTGTTGTGAGCTAAAGCGACTCTAAAACTCTGGATGTTTACGATGACAGAAAACCTCCTGCATCTCGTTTGAGTTCATATCAACAGTGAACGGCTGTCAGCGTCGTGTTAAGGGTCTGTGTCCTGTGGTGGCATAAGGTAGAGGACTTGTTCTGCCCCTGGCTCTGGATGAAGGGGCGGCTGGAGGAAGTGGGGAGAGAGGGCGGATCTGCAGGTCTATGTGGGTTCATGAGATTTTGTGGGCGAGGAAACATCTTCATGTCAACATTGTGGTAGTTTGAGGATCATCTGGTAAAGACATGGATACTCGGACCCAGCAGGATTCATTTCTCCTCCATTGATGTCGTTGATCTGCACTGTCAGATGTGACGGTTGGTCTTTGTGGTATTTGTCCCGCCCCTCCTCCACTGTGATTGGATGGCTGGGTAAAAGGTGACCAGAAAAAAAAGCACCAAATGTGCAGTGCTCAGCGCAGAAAAGACGCTCAGCGCCTCGTGTGCCTAGCATAGTGTAAATATGCGGCGCTCCCAATGCAAAGAGTTGACAAAAGAGTTGACCTGAGGAAAAAACGCTTTGGTGGACACAGACCTTAAAAGCTTCGGGTCCGTCCTGTAGGCCCTGCAGGCTGCTGCTGCTTCAGCTCTGAATGTTCTGATAACGGCCCCAAATATTCCTGGTCCTCAGAGCTGGTAGTTTATAACCAAACCAATCACAAACGTCTTGGGCGGCACAAAGCCGCATCAAGGACATGGTTCAGGCCCAGCAAACAAAAAAGGTGACCAGGAGGACCAGGAGGACCTTTGTTTCTGACAGACTGATGTAGATCTGGTCCATGTAGATCTGGTCCATGTAGCAGAGATATTCTACAGACTATTAATGCTGTAAAGTAGCTTGTGGTTCTACCAGAGATGCTACCAATGCAACTACTTAAATAACGGTATTTCACAACAATTGAAGCAGCAAAAAAAACAAAAAAAAACTAATGGACTGATATTTATAGTATCTTCCCTTTATATTGAGAACATAATGAAAATTGACAGTAAAATATTTTTACGTATAATTTGATGGCTTCTGCTCCATCTCTATTCATTTTAGACTACCTCATGAGCCCCCCCCCCCTACATACCTGGAGGTTCTGAGAGTGGACTATCTCTATACGATTAGAATATCTCTTTGAGGTTTGGTCTGCTGATAATGGAAATATCTGGTTTAGATGGATCGCCACAAACACTTCTAATTAACACTAAATTGGTTTTAGCTGAGTCACCATCGCCTGAAGAAAAATAGCCTTAAGATTTAATATGGCATTAACTATTGACCGCTGAGAGGGTGAATTAGTTTGATTTATCTCTGAGGTCGTTTGCAGCCAAATGAGTTTGGATAAAAATGGGTCTGATTCCTTCATTTCGTCTTTGGTTCCATTATATTTCACTGTATTGTCCTAACATGAGCCGACTCACCTCAGTCCTTTATAACAGACGCGTTCATTTGGCCCTAAGTGAAGGACTAGGTTATCCTGTGATATCAAGTTCATATTGGAGTTAATGATGTTGTCAATCAGCGCTGACCTCAATTTAAAACGGAGGTTTCAGGGTCAACAAAGCTGGAGCTTTAATTTCTTTTTCCTCAGCTGAAAAATGTTTTCTGATGTTTGAAGATCGTCTGGCTTTAGGCTCACAAACATCACCGTTTACGTTCTGTCAATAAGCACAACTAACCTGCAGTGAAATTCAATTCAGTCTGTGTTGAAGCGTGGAGGAGGAACATCATATTATCTGCCTGTGCCAGATTAAGCTATTAGCAGGCTGGGATGTGTGCTATTAGCACGTGATAATGAGAATAATAAGGTGATGAAAACATCAATGGAATGAAAGGAGAGATGTTGAGATAAATTACTGTGAAACAACACAATCATTTTAATACGATATGTTGGATTACATGACTGCACAGATCTGCTGCTGCTGGGTTTAATGTATTCCACCCCCTCATCACATCTCCGAGAGAAACAGCCGTCAAACATAATGACACATTTTACTGACTGTTTATCTGGGGGAGAGCTGCCCCACGCAAAGAGCAGTCTGATGCTGCTGAACACCAAACACAGGTCTGCTTCTGTGCTAACGATACCGGCTGCAACGCTTTAGCACGAAACCAGGAGATTCAAACTTAAGGCCCATTTATGCTGTAAGTTACAGACGGAGACAGACGGAGCCCTCCGTACGTCTTCTGCGTTCATTTCGTACGTAATCGGACATGTTTTCGGAGAGCTTACGGATACGGATGAGATGGAGCAACACCACCGGGAATGGATGAGGGCAGTGTAGCTACAATTCAAACCAGACACGACAAATATGTACGGAAACAACAGTGAAGAAAAAAGTGAAGTGATAAAGTGTAAAAACTGTTCTCAAGTCTCGATGTATTTAATGACCTCACAGACCATCGTTACCTCCCCCTTTGTATTTACTACATCATCACGACCTCCTCCAACCGTCGCCATATTTGTTGTCGAAACTTTTGAAACTTCATGCCCTCCTGAGGTTGTATCGATGTCGACGTAAAGGACGTACAGAAGTATCGACGGATAGACCGTTTCTGGATGGATGTATCTATTTGCGCACAGAGGGAGCATAAATGGGGCCTTTACTAGAATACATTTATTTCTTACATTTCTTTACTTACATTTATTTTTTGTAGTGTCAACAGTGGTGATGTGTTTTATTATACACAAACTCTATCAGTGATTTTTTTATACAACCACTTACAAAATGACGAGTGATTCATGGCACTAAAAATGTAACAGCATTTACAGCCAATTCACGTAAACGGCTGCAGATGAGTTTGAATGGAGTCGTTTTCCTCAGAATCATCAGGTATGATCCAAAAATAAGAAATAAAAATAGTTGATTTGAAAAGATACAGACTACAAGCTGGTGAATGTATCCGTCAGTGCAGTCACATGACCGTTTTATTGAAATAAGAAAAATGATGGAGGAAACTTAGAACTTTAGGAACTTTAGAAAAGTGAGAAATGAAAGTTAAAATGTCAAAACAAACTCAAATCTATCTCTTCTATTCTTCTGTTTGTTTCTTAATTTGAATGAAAAGATCCTAAAACCAGAAAACAAGATGATTCTTCATTAGAATGATATCAAACACACAGCAGTCAGCAGAGCTCAGACCTACACCAAGACCCAACAGTCATTTAATTTAATTAAACCCTCATCTAAATTCCAATTATGACACTAACTCATAATGGATCCATATCAGTACTGTCTGACCAGAGCCAGGGTTCTCACAGTGATAAACAAGATATGATGTCATACCCCCCCGGGATATATCATCAAACTGTTGCCATGGAAACACAAAAAATATAAATTCTAATCATTTGTAATTAGAGAAAGATACATTTGGCATCGTTCCTGGTTTACATGGTTTTCTGTCCAAGAAAGAAAACACAGTTTACAAGATGTGCTTCAAAAACTCACTATTATGTAGGTGTAAGTTGTTGCCATGGAATCGCAAAAAATAAAATGTTAATGAAATTAGAATTAGTTAAAGGCACCATTTCAGCAGATGGTTGACGTGTTTATTTTAAAGTTATTCCTCAGACAGACGTTCCACACTAAAGAGGACGAAGTTTAATATTTTTACAAAAATAATGAGGAAAATAAAAATGTTGAAAATCCAAAATACTGAGAGGCAAAACTCCAACATGTGTTTAGTATGTTAGTCAAGTTTCATAAGAAAATACTGAACTGTTTTTGAGTTATGTACGGTGGCCCTGAAGTACAAATCATAACAAACAGGAAAACACAACAACAAACATAAAAACACAACAAACCAAAAGAACAACTAACATAAACAACAACTAACTAAATACAACAACAAATAAAACAACAACAAATAAAACAACAAATAACAAAACAACAACTCACTAAACACTACAACAAATAAAAACAACCACTTACAAAATACAACAACAAATAAAACTACTAATATAAACAACAACAACACACTAAACACAACAACTAATAAAAACAACAACCTACTAAACACAACAATAACAACACAACTAATAACAAATCAAACTAATGGAGAAAACACAACATTAGCCTCTGCTGGTAAAGGTAACTTCCTGTTGACAGATGGATGGATTACATGACGACGGGATTAAGAATTAAAATAAACTCCTCATGGCTCCACCCCTTTTATCCAGATCCATTAAAAAAATTGATGCGCTTTTCTTTGACATTGATTGTGTCTTAGCATCTAGCATCCAGTATTATTCTGATCACCAGGAAATAAGGTTTTAAACTCTGGAATATAGAAATAATTATAATTATCCTAATCCGAATATATCCTAAAATAAACATAGGATTATTAAATGTAAGTGATTTATAATTTCCAATCGATAGGTTATCAGATCGGTCCTTGGATCAAACGATAAACAGTCCTGATGAAAAGGATAAAATACTTGAAATAAGAAACTGACTAGTTTTGTTCTTGTCAGTTCTTCTAGTTTCAAGCATTTAACGGCTCAGATCCAGGATGGAAGAAATATCTTAAAGATCAATAAGGACAAAACAGCTTGAAACAAATGAAATACTAAGATAAAAAGTGTCTGGTGAGAAGAAATTAAAAAAACAGCCTGGACTTAAGATATTTTTTCAGCGTCGTCGTCCGCTGCCTTTAAACAAACTGAGAATTCATGGAATAACTAAAAACACAAATGATGTCATCAGACTATGTTGACTTGTCTACATGTGTGTTTTCAGAGGCTCCTTTATTCAGCATGTAAACAACAAAAACTGAAAAGAGTCGAACTGCCTTCCCATGACGAGGCCGCCGTCTGTGCTTTTGGGGCCTCATAATCCAGAGTCTGACAATCAAACAAACGTTTGTTGAATTAAATTTTACCACAGCTGCTGCATTTGTCCTCAGCAAACAGAGAGATCCACAGAGTCAGCAGGTTTTAACCTCCTCCTTCTGAACCTGATTGAGGTCTGGACAGAAAACAGCCTAAAGTTCTGATGAAAGTTACAGAAAGACGACAGCAAGCTTTTAAATCTGTAAAAAAAACAACTATATTTCAGTCTAAATAACTGTGTTTTATCTTTAGTGAAGGACATTATGGGATGTAGAGTCTGACCGTTCTACTGTGTTTTCACTTGAAGGTCCAGTCGATGCAGTATTTCTACCGGTGCATGAAAATCCTAAATGATAGTGTCATATCTGTGGGGGTGTATTATAGTCTGATAGCAGAATGCTAACCTGTTTAGCACCCTGCTAACATCCTAAAGTCAGTCTCAGCGTCGCAACAGTCTGGACAGGACATGCTTTTGTTTCATTTTGTTTGTTTGTTTTCATTTATTTTCTATTTTTTATTCATTTTATTTTTAATTTAATTTCTTCATTTTATAGTTTATTTGTAATAATATTTTTTTTCTTTTTTCCCCCCCATTTCTTTTATTCATTTGTTCAATTCATATTTTATTTGTATTAATATCTTATTTTTGTTTTCCATTTTTTAAATTTATTCCATTCTTCATTTCTTCATTTTATATTTTATTTCCATATTTTTTATTTTATTTTATCTTATTACTAGGACCCTGCTCCAATCCTAAAGTAGGTTTCAGTTATGATACAAATAACTGCAATTAACAATTTGTCTCCTTCTGTTCATTTTATCCCTCCAGTCTAATCCGAGTCATAATATAAATGAACTTTATGTAGAGGAGGAGCCATTTATTGGGACTGTTAGTCTCTATTTAAACTGACGTCTGGTCCCAGTTCAGTGAACTGGGTGAGGTGGTGGATCGGTCGATGGTTTTCAGACAAATCACCTCCCAGTTATCAGGCTCTCCTTTGCTAAAATGATGCTGAATGAAAAGTTCAACCAGAGAAACAGTTGGTGGCGCTGTAGCCTGATTCAACTCTCCACTCATCTCTGATATAAACTAACATCTTTAAATAGATGCTACATGTGAGATGAGGTCGTCTTCCTGTTTGCAGCGACGCCACCTGTGTCCATGTTTACTGAAGGGATGTATGGAGGTGAAACAGGACGGAGTTAAAGACATGAACATAAGTGGAGGGTAAATGCAGAAGAAATGAGAGCTGCATGATTCAGGCTTGTTGTGGCCTAAACTGTTATTAAAAAATGCCTTTTGCTCATCGGAGTGTTAACATTTAAATGCTTTTGACCCGTCATCTTGATAAATGAGTTAAGTTAAGAACAGTAATTATTTCTCGTCGTTCAGACACCATTTGTCTGCCAGAGGCCCCGTCAGAGGCACGCCTTCCTTTCTCCTCACAGCCCTCTTTAATTATCTGAGAGCAGGATCTCCTCACCTCATTAAAGCTAACAGAAAGGCCTCTGGCTGAGACGGTGGGATTTTCACCTTAATGCTTCCTGAGCTAACTTTGAGGGGAGGATCTGTGGGCGGACGTCGGCCGACTGCAGCTGCTCTGTGAGCACAGGAGACGCTGGTAAACAAGGGAGAGCTTCTCTTTAATAATGTGCCACAGGAAGACCGTGGAGGCGCATAGTTCAAAGTGTTCATCAAAATTCACAGTTCAGCTGGCGGCGACGCAGCCAACCTGCTGAGCCGTGCTGGAGGAAATCTATAGAAACAAACTTAGTGAGAGTCAGTCGGACTGAGCATGTGCAGGAGATAACAGGCTTCAGTTACAAAGACCTCTCTCCTAATTGAAAATGCAGCTAATAGCTTAAGTGCCTGCTATCTGGGATAGCTAATATTATGAGCGGGGTTTGGGGGGGGTCACATTTTCAAATGCAACTACTTCTTGACCTGCTCCGCTGTGAAAACCTCCCCAGATATCAGGAGAGATCCTGAATTCTGCTGCATGGCTAATAAACGCTAAAGAAAAACAAAATTCCGTCTTTATCTACTCATCTTCTAGTTATTGGAAAAGTCAGGTGAAGTTTTTTAATCCACCAATCATTTCTGGATTTAAAGACACAAACAAGCAGCTGGTATGATGTCATCCAAGTCTCCAGAAGCCCTGAGATCTCAAATCGATTTGAAAAGACGTTGTTTACACACTTTTTAAAGCAGCTGCTGGAGTTATTTTATTAGGTGGTTTTTAAACTAGTCTCCATCTTCTTCAGGTGTTTAGCAGAATGCTGCTGTTTTACTGTGAAGCTCCAGAAATGTTTGAGGACTCAGAAACTTCACCTGACCTTCCAGTTTTCATATTTGGGTGAATTGTTCCTTTAAAGGCCTGTTGTTCACACAGGGAACAAAAAATCCCATTTCTACTCAGGCTGCTCCCTTCAGCTGTGGAGGGGAAGAAATAACAAAGCTAAGAGACGTGTCGGCTCCTTACCTCTGATGGGCTATTAGCAATTCTAGCTAGCAGAAGCCCCATTCGTGGTTTAATGCTCCCGTCACACATTCTCACCTGAAACCCACCTGATCAGCTGACCACCTCTCCTCACGCTCCTCCTCCACAGATTGTCTGACAAACACAGTGAAACAGTCCAGGTTCACAGAGTGAAACAGTCCAGGTTCACACAGTGAAACAGTCCAGGTTCACACAGTGAAACAGTCCAGGTTCACACAGTGAAACAGTCCAGGTTCACACAGTGAAACAGTCCAGGTTCACACAGTGAAACAGTCCAGGTTCATGCAGTGAAACAGTTTGGAGTAGAACAGACGTCCTCCTGATAAATCCTGAGGCACCACTAGAGGTGACGTCAAATGTCCTGAGGGTGGAGTCTCTAAATCAGAGAAAACTAGAATAGGTCTCAGTAGAGCACATACCTCCACTAAGCTCGAATAATCCTATGCATGTTTGGTTATTGCTTGACCCAGGCCCCACCCCTCCAAAAGGTTTCATAGAAATCGGTTGAGTACAAACACATCGAGATAAGTTAAGGTTTCGAGGAAATCTGTCCAACAAGTTTTGCGTAATCCTGCTGACAAACCACTGAGCAAAACGTCAGGATGAAACTCCACATGCAGATTCAGATGATGTCAGAGCCGTGCATCATTAATGTAAACCTGTCTATGTAAGGGCATCAGATCCTCCCTTTAAATATACCCACAAAAAACATTCAGCATGTCAGAAATGTGCAATCTTCAAACTGGAAAACTGTTGAACTGAACATCTGAGTCAAAGTAACAATAACTAAATAAATAAATATGGATCCCTGACCTTCCAATTACAGTAATTAATAAAGTAGAATGTCAGTCAGTAGAGCGCATCTCTCCGCCAAGGACCAACAGTTCCTTTTAATTCAGTCAATCCTGATCCAAAAAAAACTCAGACCTGGAACCATCATTTCCAGGCAGACTATGAAAACATCTTTGAATCCAGACCACACGCTCATGAATACCTGCCCCATGAATGAACCCTCATTATTCCCTGAGAAATGAAAGAAAAGTTAAAGAAATCCTGGATCTGCACCAAAATGTAATGGAGTTTATTCTGGTCCAAAACCCATCCTCCCACCAAGTGTAATGAAAATCTGTTCTGTGGGTGAAAACTGGTGAAAACATGACCTCATTGGTGGAGGTAATAAATATGGAGCTAAAAAATCTTGATAGGAAGGGTTTGCATGTTTTGAGCTGTTATTTCCCCTTCGAGTCAATAACTCCATGTGAACCGGTGGAGGCTGGGCAGCCATCAGCTGATACCAGCAGTTTGTAAAACCTCCTATCTGCTCTGATTGGAGCGCCGGGGGGTGAAAATGACAACTTCATACACTGTGCACCACAGAAAATAACATCTTTACCAACACAACACATCCTGTTCAGCACACTGACAACTGATGAAAGCTGGACAAAAGAAGATGGATGCGTGGCATTAAGGAGGGAAAAATGAGACAACAGGCAAAAAAAAAAAAAAGTGCCTAATCAAGCAAGATCGAATTGATTAGTGGTTGAGTCGAGGTCCTCTGTCTCAATCCCTACTGAGGGTCAGAGTCTGAGATGTGAAGGAGGGGTTAAAGGTTTTAATCTGGACTAAAAAAAATCACTTCTTTATATTTCTGAGGTGACTAAAACAAACGTATCTCTACTTGGCTGCAGGCCTTTTATGTTGTTCTCCAGCCTGAGGCGACTGTTTGAAGTTAAACGACTGAGTAAAACCTTAAATACATGCCTGCTTGAAGCACAAACGATCAGCTGGTATGATTGTGAATATTTACAGACACACACACACATCTGACTTGTGTGTTTGCTGCTGCAGCTGTCAGCAGCAAACACACAGGATAGGAGAGGACCACCTGCACGGTGACTTGATCCCTGAAAACAGACTGAATGAGCTCCTTTATGTCACTGAGGAGGACGAGCTCACTGTGTTTATCACGAGAGGATAACAGCTGGGTAATCATGTGGAACATGAAACAAGTCACCGTGCACTGATTTCCTTATCCCACACAGACAAGAGCAGAGGAGACAGGAAGCCGAGCAGATTGTTAGAAATTTACCTCTCATGCCTCGCAGTGGAAATTGATTTTTTGGAGGTCATACCTCACATTCTCTGGAGCCTGAGATGGTGTAAGTGTAAGGTCCTGTCCCATTAACCAGCACATCCATAGTCTCTGAGTGGGAGGGCTTGTAGTCAACATAGTACTCCTGCAGCGGTGAGTTAAGGGAGCGCTCCGCCTCCCGTGACTTTTTCTGGTGCTTTTTACCTGCCGAGCGCTGCTGGAGCTGTTTGATGCTGCTGGGGTAACGCCTCCACGAGACGTAGATGACCAGCAGAATGACAGTCACAGATAAGAGGAGGGCCACGCTGCCGGCTATGATCTTGTGGAAGGACACGTATTCTGTGTCCGGTAGAGGGACGGTGGGGGAGGCCTCGGAAGGAGTGGGTGAGTCTGTCCTGTTCCAGATCATCTGTGTGGGAAGAGGCAGCAGCTTGGGCTGAAACGCTGAAGTTCGGGGCGCTGTGGTCAGGATTGGGGTTGGTGTTGCCCTACAGACGTTATAGGTCTCCAGCACGTCAGTCACTTTCTCTCCTTGTGCCTCCTTAGGGCCAGCGCAAATCATAGTAGACTCCTTGTTGCCCTTAAAGGCCTGGAGCCAGGCCACCAGGGGGCAAATGTTGGGGTTACAGTACCACAAGTTACCAGCCAGGCTGATGGCGGTGAGGGAGATCCAAGTCTCCACGGTCTGCTGAGACACATTACTGAGTTTGTTGGAGTCCAGGTTGAGAGTCTGCAGATTAGGGAGGCATTGAAACGTGCTCGGGTCCAACATTTGGAGCTCGTTTCCTGAGAGGTCTAGCTTTTGCAAAGAGGTCCACATCCACGGCAGGCCCTGGGTTAGCAGCTTGATTCGGTTCCACTGCAAGTAGAGCGCCCTCAGGTTGTTCAGGCGAGGGAAGTGAGCAAAGTTGATCTTTGAGAACTGGTTGTGCTCCAGGTGCAGCTCGATGAGCTTGAGGAGTCCCGCGAAGGCGTTCCGCGTGAGGCTCCGCAGCCTGTTGTAGCCGATGTCGAGAAACTCCAGGTTGCGGCAGTCGAGGAAAACTCGCATCGGGATGGTTTTTAAAGAGTTGGACCGCAGGTGTAAACTGAGGAGCTTCCGTAGACCAATGAACTGGTTAGGCTGGAGAACCTGCAGTTTATTGTAGGAAAGGTCGAGGTTACGTAGATTCGGAATGTCATGTAAAGTGTTGTTTTTCAGCAATGTGATCTTATTGGAGCTGAGAATCAGTTCCTTGAGCCTCCGTATCCCGTGGAAAGCCTGGCCGTCCACAACGTTGATGTAATTATGGTCCAAGTAGAGCCAAACCAGTTGACTCAGGCCTGCAAACTGGTGGGTTCTGAGGTTCACCAGGCTGTTGTAGCGCAGGGAGAGGCCCTGTGTGCCGACAGACACGTTGCTGGGCACGTCACGGAAGGCGTTGGATTCGCAGTAGATTATTTTCCCATCACATCTGCAGCTCTGGGGACAGGGACGCTCCCGGATGGCGCCGGGGGCAGCGAGCAGCCAGGTGGGCACCACTAGTGTGAATACAGCGAACACAAGAAGTCCTGCAGACACACGGAGAAGAGACAGAGCATAAAAACATGTACAAACTGGAACGTTCTCAGAGAGCTCCAAAACCAGAGCTTCTCACCGGAACCACAACAGTCAGAAAACAGCTGTTCTATCAATGCCAAATAATCATCATCTGGATTATGATCCAGATCTGGATCCACATAGTAGATATTTTATTTTGAAGAGTTGGAGGAGGTCATGTGATCACCACCCATTTTTGTTTGTCTCAAAAATGTTGTCAACAGATTTGATCAGATTTTATGTTGGGATGAATCTTTGGACCAAGGAAGGTGGATCTGGGTACAGATGTGGTTCTGGATCACTTTTTTCCACTTTCTTCAACTTTGTGACACATTTTTAAACATTTTTTAACATTTACTAATATCATGAAAAATAACATCAATAGACTAATCAAAACAAAAATACCCAGACATGGACAAATCCTGATGGTCCACCACTATATGGATCCAGATCTGGATCATAATCTAGATGAGGATGTATGGGGTCACAGTAACAGAGGGGTAGAGACGTGACACTGCCCCCTATAGGTAGCTGAGATAATGCAGATTCAGAGTCATTGGATAGATTTATAAGTTCTATGTAGACCTAAAACAGATCCAGATCCGCCATTATGGAAAATCAGATTTAAGTAGATGACTCATAAACTAGTGATGATAAACACATGATTCCTGATGTAGGAGGAGTTTACAGGGTCAACCAATCAGGTGGGGTTATGTAATTTGGGGTGAGGCAGATCCCAGTGAAGTGATGTCATCAACATTAAAATGTGTCTTAAATTTTAGAAGGCCTTCTTTCAAAAGGTTAAACTTTTCTATAAAGATGCTTATAAATATTTACCATGTAAATAAATTCTGGATTTTGTTGGTTTTTTAATTATTTGTTTTGACATATCCTAGAAACTATTTTTCTGATTATTCAGGTTTTGGTGGTTTTATTCTGTTTCTGAAAGCTCAGCAGTTTTTCATGATTTTGGCAAAATGTTGAAGGAAGAGAAAAAGTGATCCAGAATCTGCATCCGTACCCGGATCCACCTCAGAATTTAATCAACTCTTCCTTCGCCAAAGATCCACCTCTAAGCAAAGTTTAGACTAAATCTGTTGGCAACTTTCAGAGATATCGTACAAACAAACAAACAAACGTGGTTGATGAAACTCTTTTGCTGAGGTCATCACCTTGAAATAAAAATCAATCTGACTCTGGGACGTTACAAGAACGTCCTGACGCATCATTTCCAGCCTTCATCATGACGTCTGGACGGAAATGTTTTAATGAACGTGCATCAGAAATAATTGGTCATATAGTTGCTGAGAGAGAAACACCTCAGACACACCACCAGCTTTCACTCCTGACCAGTAAAACCAGTAAGAACGTACCCATATCTGCGCGGTGTCGTCCTGTCCTCTGTTCAGGGCTCTCCGGTGCGGCTCCACATGTCAGACGGCGTCCTGTCCAAACACTTGGACCCGGACCCAGCACGTCTGTCTTCAATTTGCGCCACAGCCAGATCCGCTTTGCGCGCGACCGCACACCTGTGGGAGATGTGAGGAGCTCCAGAAGGTGCGCATCAACCTCCTCCTGTAGTTACCGCAAAACATGAGCCTGACGGTGCAGATGGAGTTGAGCCTGCAGCCTCGTGAGGACGACTGTTTTAAAGTAACAGTCCAGGTGTTTGGTGCAGGTGAAGCGGCAGAAAGACGCACGTGAGGACATGTGAGAGGAAGAGGCGCAGTGTGCCGCCCGTGGCGTCAGGAGTGAATGAGCAACAGGAAGGATGTCGGTGGAGGAGAGGACCGCTGCGGCTGGTTTCAGGACGACAGACGCCCCCTTCTGGTCACCGAGGGACTCACAGCACTGGAGACCAGTTTGTCCCAGTTTAGAGAGCTCCTCCTCAGCTCATGTTCCAGCTTCATCACTGAGGTCTTCCTCAGCTCCTCCTTTAACCCACCTGTAGTCTTAAATTCACTTAACTCCCATTAACCTGATGGTAAAAAATGACCCTAAATAAAACATTTTGATTGGCTCTTAAGAAGAAACAACCTGACATCATCAAGAGCTTTAGATCTTTATTCTTCAGAGAAAAGAAAACCTTTTTAATTTAACTTATTTTAATTTTTAAATTAATTCATCAGAGAAAAACATTCAGTTTGATTACAACACACCTATTGGAATTGTTTTCTTTACTATTATTATTATTTAAACATTTTTTATCAAGCTGCACTTGTAGTTTCTTAATGTATCTTAATAAAACAAAACTCTTATCTACTATACATTAAGTGTATAAACAACAACGATAAATAAAAATAAGGACAAACAGTCATTTTTAATTATACTGAAGTGTAATCAAACTTCCGTTTGTAAACATAACCTGATAAGGCTGCCTGTATTCTAACCAGAGCCACAGCTACAGAACCAATGGCTGCAGAAGAAAACCTGAAGGATTCACACCTTTATCTGGATCCACCTCTGAATTTAGTTTGGCTTCTTTATGAAGATCCATGCTGTAGGTTTTGTGTAATCCTGCTCAGAGGCAGACAGACAGGTTTTAAACCAGCACACCTGTCAGAGCTGCTCTCTCTGCTGCAGGTTGTAGGTTCTCACTCGTCCAGGTGACCTGAGGCCGAACATAGACAACACTTTTTACATTTACACATTACAGTGTAGGAGAACAACAAATCATATTTTTACCTCATTTACTTGGTTTTAAATAGAATTTTTAATCCACACTAAGCTCAGACTTTAAACAGCTCAGCGGTTTTCCTGTTGGTGTCGACGCTGTGATGCTTCACCCGTAAACAAAGGTGCTCTCAAGGCCTCGAAATGAGAGTCTGAGCAGAGATCAGAGTCATCGCTCCTCATGGGTCCATTAATGAGAGGCCTAATTACCTCAGACGGACATTAATGAATGTTTGACCTCAACCTGCAGACAGTTGGTGATGAAGAAAACCAAAATAAAAGTGATGCATCCGACACCTCAGCAGCACTCACTGATTTTATTTACATCGTTAGATCAATCAGCTGAAGGACCACACACACACACACACACACACACACACACACACACACACACACACACACACACACACACACACACACACACACACACACAGACACACACACACACACACACACACACACACACACACACACACACACAGAGCCAACCTTCATAGAGTTTTTTCTGTTAAGGCCTAAATTGACATCAGGGCTCCATGAACTCCAAGACCTTCACCACGGCTGACCCAGAAGCTCCAGAAAAGTGGGCTCCAGTAGCTCAGAACCATCTAGATCAGACCCAGAAGTTCTGGATGCTGTTCTGTGGAGCCATGAAACCAAACTGGAACTTTTGGGGCCTCTGGATCAGCGGTATGTCTGGAGGAGGAAGAATGAAGCTGATGCTGAAAAGAACAGCCTACCTACCTGGTTTCAGAAGTCCTGGATCATTCTAGAGGCCGTCACAGTCGCCTGACTGGAATCCATAGAAAACCTCTGGTGGGATCTGAAGAAGGCGGAAGGAAGTCTGACTGTTAATCCACTAATCAAACATCATCTGTTTTTGTCTGTGCATCTCTTCTTATTTATGTTTAGCTGATCTGACCTGACCCACTTCTACATTTCACCTGTTTCGGGGTATTTTTGTGCAGAAATGCGTGGATCAATAATTCAATTTCACTGTATATTTATAGAGAACTCTGAAGGAATATCACAAATGTAACTAATGACCTCACAGCTGCTGTTTGTTGAAGTTCACTGAGGTGTTGAGAGAACACTATCTCCACATGAAGAGCATGCAAACGTCGCCACAAACAAAGGTACAGTAGCACCATGCACTCACCTTACTTTGCAAATAACTCAGCCACCAAATTGCTTCCTATGAATCTTTAATGACTGTCTGTGACTGACTGAGGCCTGAATAATGGAGCAAAGGAAGGACCGGCTTTTTCTCACCATAATGAATCCCTGAGTGCACAAACGTAATTGTAAAATAATTGGGATGAAGAATAAGAGGGTTGAAGAAGGTTTGAGTTGCTCTGACTTCTAAATGTGCAACTTTAATTACACACAAAATGTCCAAACAGCAAGTTAACGTCTGAGACAGAGGGCGCGTCCCAAAACATCTGGCACTTTACCTCTGCAGCCGCTGCAGCTGCATTTATCACGTCTTAATATGGTAAACCTGCTCAAACTCTTCTGTGGATTTTATTTGATTATTTCCTAAGCATGTATGTCAATCATCTGATCTCATGTCTGAACACAAGTCTGCCAGGAGGTGTGAGGATTGGTTGGTGACGCATTATAGACATGATAAAAAAAGGATTTCTGCATTTAAATCCTGCTGCAAACAGGCACAGATGAGTGGATCTGAGACTGTAATAATAAACTGAACCAACTGTCAGAACCGAGACAGACAGGAAATAAGACCCAAAGGCACAACTCAGAAACTTCTGACCAATCATCCAGAAGAGCATCTGTGAGGTCAAGAACTGATGTTGGGAGAGAAGGCCTGGCTTTGAATCTCCGTTCCCGTTCATCCCAAAGGAGTTCAATGGGCTTGAGGTCAGGGTTCTGTCAAGGTCTTCCACACCAAACCCACCTAACCAGGTCTTCATGATGGAACAGAAAAGGGCCTTCCCCAAACTGGTCCCAAATGTCTTGGTCTGCTGAAGCATTAAGGTTTCCCTTCACTGGACCTAAGAGGCCTAGACCAACCCCTGAAATACCCCTTTTCCACCGAAACGAACCAGGTGCTAGTTCCTGGTGCTAGAGCCAGTTCGGAACTGGTTTTGGTCTTTTGGTCCATTTACTCCTTTTCAGCTTCTTTAGTTTGTGGCTAATCTGTTTGATGCTTATAACCCACTGCAGGCATGTCGGGATGTATTCGCTCCAACGTCGGCTTTTCTGCTGTTACTTCCTCCAATTTGAATTTCAGCCGAAAACCAGACTGTAAGGAGACAGTTTGTCTCCTCGACGAAGCTCTTGGTTTTTTTTCTTCTTTAAATTAGGTAGAATATACACAAACTCAGATTCTTTAAAAATGGCGGTCACAAACTTTTGAATGGTTAGGATAATCCCGCCTCCAGCCCCTGACGTAACTGGTTCTTTTTTCTGGCCCAGCAACAATTTGGTTCCACTCTGGAACCAGTTTTCAGAGCTGAGTGCCGGTTCTTCCGCTGTGGAAACACAAAGAACTGGTTCCAACCTAGGCTCTGGCCTGCAACCGGCCAGTGGAACTGCCTCGGTTAAATCAACCCCATACCATTATCCCTCCTCCATATTAAGAGGGGTGTCCGAATACTTTTGTATACATGGTGTATGAGGATCTAGATCAGACACACATCTATCCGGACTTAAAGACGGCACTTTAAACGTTCACCTCTGCAGAAGTTGCTGCTGTAACTTTATGAGGGTCTATAAAACTGAAGATGGATCTCTAGGTTCTACGATGGGCCTGGTGTCGTTCTGGTGCATCTGGTCACCGGCGGACTTGAACGACATGTGTGAGAACATGAGCTACTACAGGACTGAGAGGTATTAACATCTTCTCACCTCCCAGCTTCACCCCTGCTGCTGCGTAAACCAAGCATAAAATCATTTCTTCTTACGGCAATCTTCAGGAAATCTAGTTTGAGTCATTACCTCACAGCCAGACATGGATTCCTGCCTCTTTAAGTGATCTGATGCTGATTTCTCCTCTCTGTGTTTTAAAACATTTCTGTTAGCGTTCACTAGGGGCTGCTGTTACCTCACACTGCAGCTCACACTCTGTATCTGTGTGTGTTCAAAGCTGGCAGAGATAAGTATGAAAAATTAGTATGACCCCAGAATTACACGCATGTTCTCCGACTTTAAGCATGTTTTTACTCCTCCTCTGCTGTCTGTCAGCTGTTCAGGTGGAAACCAGTGCTACCAGTGCTCATACTGGTGCCACCTCTACAGCAGCATCTCCAGACACCAAGAGGTGTTAACAGTTTATCTGCATTAACTCCCCTGTGAGTGTGAATCAGCATCACACTTCATAATGATGACCACAATTAGGATTTTAACCAGCTACTGATAGTGAATAAAAACAACCAAACCTCCTGTTATTTCCTAATTAACTTATTATTTAGATCCTGCTCCGAATCAGAAAAAAATTAAAATTGCATATATGCAGCAAATATCCAGGGGTGTGTCCACACTCTTTAGACTGGGGTGGCCCAGGTGGGGCACCGACGT
Organism: Chaunax sp. Z400; assembly: GCA_037577475.1. Taxonomy (NCBI): domain Eukaryota; kingdom Metazoa; phylum Chordata; class Actinopteri; order Lophiiformes; family Chaunacidae; genus Chaunax; species Chaunax sp. Z400. The sequence goes on from CM075187.1 coordinate 1,698,899, forward strand.
ATGCAGGGGTGGCACGAACTACATGCACACACATACACTTATGTAGCATTAATTTAGTTTAATTTTAATTTTTTTTCTTCTCTACTCACCTCCTCAGGAGCCTGGTGCCCTCTGCTGGTAGGAGGACTGCAGGTGCATCTCCCTGATGAGCACCTAGAGCAGGCAGTGGACCATGAACAGTGAGTCTAAAATGATCCGGATCTCCACCAACATCTAATGGACTGTTCCTCAAGCGACACCCTACCTCTACAAAAAAAACACATCAAACCAACACCAACGCTATTTGCTAGCGCCTTGTAATCTGCCAGTCACAACACAGCAGTATGGGACAAAACGAATGTGAAACACAGCTGACCAGACTCAAAACATAGGCTACATAGAAACATCAGATCACAATCACCACCACTACTACTACTACTACTACGAGGATAATGGGGTGCCACCCTACTCGGCCACCCCAGGACCCCCTTTCTGGACACACTCCTGCAAATATACCAAAACTTATAAATGTTATTTTTTTAAATCATGGAGCCTCAAAGTAAATACAATAATATAAATTACATCATTCTTATATTATATTGATTTATTTAATCTATAAAATCATATAAACACAGAAAATGAATGGAAAAACATTTAATATATAATCAAATAACAGCTGAATATATAAGGTTGACTGGGGCGTGTCCAGAAATTTTTGACTGGGTCGACCGATGCACACTTTAGCATTTCTCATTCACATTAATTACTTACATGTATTATGACATCTTATATTTCTGTTTGATTTTTTTTTAGCTAAAGCTTTTATTTTTAATTCCTGAAAAACAAATTGTACCTCCAAAAGTACGCTAAATACTAAAGATAACAGTAAACAGCCAATCAGATTTCAAGGGTGGCCATCCGAGGCCCCCTTCCTGGACACACCCCTGCAACTACACCAAATTTTGTTATTCTTACAAATTATGGAGCAAAATAAATATCTTACATAACATTCCAGCATTCTTATTCTACATGGAATAATTTAATCTATAACATGATATAAAACATAAAAATAATTGAAATATTAGATTCCATTCAGGTAAATCATCAAATAAGAGCTGAATGTATGGACTGGTATTTATAGCTCTTTACAGGCTTATGCTTGAAGACGCCTACGCCTCAGAGAGAGAGAGAGAGAGAGAGAGAGAGAGAGAGAGAGAGAGAGAGAGAGAGAGAGAGAGAGAGGCTGCATGGAGCGGAGGAGTGGGCATCAGTCTGTTGGTTTACTGCACAGAAGGCTGAACTACAGCCGAGTCTGAGCGCAACGTGGAGACGTCCTCTCTCTGAGGGACAGACTCGCATCAGGACCGCTGCAGGAAACTTATTCTCCTCAAACTGATGTTCAGGATGCAGCTTCGTGAGCTGGAAGCAGCTTAATGTGCTCTTTATCTCCAGAGGATTACCAACGATGGGTGAGTCCTCCTGAGGCTGACAGATTTATTAGTTCTACTTCAACAACACTATTTATTTGACCATAAATTAAAATCTTGTCACAGTTCTTCTGCAGATATTTCTCTGTGTCTGATTATTTCCAGTTTGAGCTGATCTTTAAAAATCTCCTAAAACCCAGCCGCTGCTCTGATTTGCCCCCCCAACAGGTTCTGTGATGTTGGACTGGAGGTTTTCATGTCTTCTACTGCAGGCAGCTCTTCTGCTGCTGCTCAGCGAGGGAGAGAGGATCTGCCCAGCGAGTTGTCGCTGTGAAGGAAAGATTGTTTATTGCGAGTCTGGCGTCTTCCAAGGTGTCCCAGAAAACATCACCATAGGGTGCCAGGGTCTGTCTCTGCGTTACAACAACCTGCTGGTCCTGCTGCCCTACCAGTTCGCCCATCTCAACCAGCTCGTCTGGCTCTACCTGGACCACAACTCCATCAACGCTATAAATGCTCTGGCCTTCCATGGAGTGCGCAGGCTCAAGGAGCTGATCCTCAGCTCCAATAAAATAACCCACCTGCACAACAACACGTTCAGAGCCATTCCAAACCTGCGAAACTTAGACTTAGCCTACAATCAGCTGCAGTATCTACAGCCAGGACATTTTTATGGCCTGCGCAAACTACAGAACCTCCACCTTCGATCTAATGGACTGAAGCAGATCCTCATTCGTACGTTTCTGGAATGCCGCAGCCTCGAGTTTCTAGACTTGGGTTATAATCGGTTACGGAGCCTCAGCCGCACAACCTTCTTAGGCCTGTTCAAGTTAAGAGAACTTCATTTAGAGCACAACCAATTCTCAAGGATGAATTTCTTCATTTTCCCTCGACTAACCAACCTTCAGGTCCTTTATTTGCAGTGGAACCGCATACGATCCATCAGTCAAGGCGTTCCATGGACCTGGCACAAGCTCCAGAAACTGGACCTGTCAGGAAATGAAATCCAAATCCTGGACCCGGCGGTGTTCCAGAGTATGCCAAACTTAGAAATACTCAACCTTGAATCAAACAAGCTCAGCAGCGTGTCCGTGGAGGCGGTGGCGGCGTGGACGTCGCTAACCACCATCAGTCTGGCAGGTAACGCCTGGGACTGCAGCCCCAGCATCTGCCCTCTGATGGGATGGCTCATAGGGATCAGAGATGTCAAAGACATCAGCATGATCTGCAGCGGTCCCAAG
>CM075187.1:1706545-1794045 GCA_037577475.1 Chaunax sp. Z400
ACATGTGTCCATGTGTCCACGTGTTCATGTGTTCATCCAGGCAGGATTAGACAGAGCAGCTGCAGCAGTTTTAAAAGGTAATTAATCAAAGAAAATCAATAATTTACAGCTTAAAAACCTAAAATCTAACAAAATGACTGAAATGTTTTCTTCTTCTTTCGTCTTCTTTTTTTCTCACCAGGCAGCTTTTATGTCAGAGTATTTAATCTGTTTCAAGATATTCAAGATGTTATATACTATATAATATACTAGTTTTAAGAATCCTAGCAGATCAAAATTTGATTATATTTAAGAAGATTTGGCTTCTTTCTAGTGTGTCTATTTTTGCAGTGTGAGGTAACGGTGGTGAAGGTTGTGAGTTTGAATCCATCTGCAGGCTTAATGTCTGACCTCGAAAGGAGGAGTAATGATGGATTAATGGATGTAAAATATGGAGGTCAGATACCAGGTACAAACATTTTTTTTATTTCAGCTCATTTTCCTGCATAGAGGAAATTATTTATTTGCAAACAGACGTTTATTTTTATTCTGGCAGCTCCTGCAGCTTCTTTGAGAATATTCTTTTACTTGCTTTAAAATGTCTTTCCAGGTAAAATGTTCTCGATCTGCTGGCAGACAGTTTTGCTTATTTTAAGTATATTGTATTTTATTTTTTCTTGTTTTTGCAGGCTGACTTCTTGCTTTCTGTAGTTTTCTCAAACCTGAAGTAAACACATTCCTCCTTCTTATCATCCTTTCGCTCGTTCACACAAAGCTTCTGACTGGTCAAAGGTTGTTCAGATAAGATTTATGATCTCCCATAATTCACTTTCTACACACGAGTCAGGCTCTCTTTAGCCTGCAGGCAGACTCTCTGAGTTCAGACCCACATATTTACTCTGCAGCGCTTTCACATATGATGAATTTCTTTCTTGGGCCAATGGGAAACTCTGCGACTAATATGAAGAGAACAAATGATATTTTGATTTAATTTTGGCAGATATTGTAATTAGAGTTTGATTCGTCATCTTGTGACTGTTGAAAACAATCGAAATCTTTTGGTGTAGCTAAGAAAAGCATTTTGATTAGAGAGCTGTTGTCTGCTTCTCGCTGATCATTACAGAGGATATTTGTTTTGGAGTTCACAGTATTGACAATAATCAGCACAAATAGAACCACTCTCAAAGTCTGGATGAAGAAAACATGCAGTCTGAACGCTCCAAGAAATGAAAAATGGATTTTTAAGTTAATCAGCACACCTCATATCATAAGATATTCAGTCAACACAAACAAATGCAGCACATTTTCTCTGTAAACTCTCACAGGCAGAAATGAAATGTTGGTTTCCATCTCTCACTGGGATCTTTTTAAAGGTAATGTGAAATGTTTGGTTCATCTGTGAGAAAACATGTTTTAAAAGAGACGCACAATAAACTAACAGCCGCAATGAAGATATTTTGGGTTTTACTGTCAAAACACCTCAAATACATTTTTTCATCCGACAGCCTCATTTCCATTCAGGAGTAAGTCATGAAAAATAAGAGTCGTACATTTTGGTAAAAAAAAGAGTTAGATGAGAAGATCAATATAATCATGTCATAACAATCAGCAGCTGTTAGCTTAGCTTAGCATAAATACTGGAAACAGGAGAAAACTGTAAGCATGACTCTCCAAATTTTTCTGCCAACCATGAATATGCTGAAATTTTACATTTAAACTAGTTTTCTTTTCATTTCAGTTTTGTATCTTATGCTGTAAAAATGCTGTGTTTAAGGTCTGGTCAGATTTATGCATAAAGGATTTAATAAAGATTGTGTTTTGGTTAAAAATAACCAGATGTCCAGATTTCTAGTTAAACATCTTTGACATAAAATCAGCTTGAATCGTCCTGAAGTCTCATTAAAATCTGTTTTTGTTGCTAAACGTTGGAAAATATCCAGACGTCTCATTAAAAGTATTCAGTTTTGTTTCCACAAATTTAAATTCCTCAAATGTATGGCCCCAGGGCCCGACAGTATCCGGGCTAGGGTGCTGAAGACCTGCACCCTGGAGCTCTCACCATTTCTTTTCTGACTCTTCTGTGAATTCTGCTGCTTAACTCCAATCCTCCAGATGTCACCCCACAACTGGACCCCCTCCAATTTGCCTACAAGGCCAAGAGAGGCACAGAGGACGCTGTGGCCTGCCTGCTACACCTTCTCTTCCAGCTCCTGGATTCCACAGGCACCTTTGCCATGAGGACCCTCTTTGTGGACTTCAGCTCAGTTTTTTTTTATCACCATCCAAAAGCATCCGATGATCCAGAAACTACACAATCTCTGCAAGTTGTGCAGGTGGGCTCCAAAACATTGTCTGTACTCACTACCAACACTGGAGCACCACAGGGATGTGTGCTGAGCCCATTCCTATTGACTCTCTACACCTATAACTGCACCAGTCCGTCACCCTTCACTACCTACCTCAAATACTCGGACGACATCAGAACCAGTCACACACTTCACCCATTGGTGGGAGGATACTCATCTTCAGCCTCTCTCCTCCTGCTGTACCAGAGCATCATCCAGTCCATCCTACTGTACTGTTCCACCTGTTTCTTTAACATGTTATCTGATACCAACAGACTCACTTGCATAACTAACACTGCTGCCAAGATAATTGGTCTCCCCACACCGAACCTCACACACCGAAACAATAAAGTCAAAGCACACATGGCAACATCAATAGCTCCTGATATCACTCACCCACTACTTCACCCTTATGTCCTTGGGGCTCTGATGCAGAGCTCTGAAGTGCAGAAGGGCTCCCTTTGGGAAAAGCCTGATTCCTGTTGTTATAACTGCCTTAAACAACAGGCCCTGATAAACCCTGAGTGTGTTCTGCTATCTGTCAGGTATGTTACTGTTGTTTTGTTGTGTTTCTGTCATTGTGTGCTGTTGATCTGTGGTCAGACATGTTCTGTGCTGTGGAAAAGAATTTCTCATTCAGGACAATAAAGTCTGATTTCAGGTAGAAACTGTCCCAACACGTCGCTAAAAAAAGCCAGAGTTACTGACACAGAATGCTTTTCATTGGAGGTAACTTCTTTTGTTGTCACAACATGGACGGGTAAACGTGACACTAATCATAACTGATACATAGTTACTGTGACAGTTACTATCTAACAGTTTCAGTTACTGTGACAGTTACTATCTAACAGTTTCAGTTACTGTGACCGTTACTATGTTACTACAGTTTCTGCAAATTAAAACAAAAATTCAAACCATAATTCTTTTCTTTGTCTTAATAAACAAAGATTCTACAATGTTATGAGAAAACATCATAATTTCTATGTAATGAAGAAAATAATTAATTGGCTTTTAGCTTAGTATGGAAATAAAAAACAAATAACATGATCAATATCTGAGAATAATTTCAGTTCATCATATTCTCTTTAAAATCTGCATCTGAATATAACTGTTTATTGTCCATAAAAACCAGGTTCATAAGCAGGATTTTTTTAAATTATGATTAGAATATTACTTTATTGACAGAAATGTCTTAAAATGACATTTTAAAAAATGCTGATGGGATCCAACTCCTCCTGAACATTTGCTGAAATTTGGTTTATCATTTCTCCAGCTGATAAACCAACAGACAGAAACAGTCGTGTGGATGAAGATAATTACCGTCATCTGAAAGCAGTCAGTGAAGCATGAAGCGTTCAGACAGGAGCCACAGTTTGGGCCTCCTCTGCTCCTAACCAGGATTTCTTTAACACTGCCCCTTTTGTCACCTGTAAAAATCACTGGAATACTAATGCAGCTTTTGTTGGGCGCCTCAATGGATCCACACAGGAGAAGAAGAGCTTTGAGTCAGCAGTAAAAAGAAACTGTCTTTGAATAACATCATTGTCCAACTGGTGTCGCCTCAAAGAAATGATTTTAAACCCAACATGAGAAACTTTTATGGACAAACACATCCATCATCTGCTCTTGTTTGACAAACAAGGTCTGTCTCAGTAAAATAGATTCTATGACAATCAAATCCATTCAGCAGTGTTGTGTTACATTTATATTTAGATTCTGCTTTCTGAATCCATTTTGACGGGTTAGGATACTTAAAAACTGGTCCATTCGTCAGACGTCACCAAACTGTGACCTGCTACGGGTTTCAGGATTGGCTGAAAAGAAGCGGCCCCCTGCCATACGTTTTACCTAGAAGTATGACGTTTGGTACAAATGTCTATCATATCTAGATCTACAAGTTGGCCATTTATTGTGTGTAATTTTCAGGCGGTGTTCTTTAACAAACTCCTTCAGAATTAACCTGATTAATTCAAAATTAGGTCGGTGGAATCTCAACACCTTCAGGATGAAAAGTGAAAACATGAAGGGTGTGGTCAGGGGGTGTGGCAAATTTTAATGAGACAGGAAGTTGATGAGAGCACAGGCATGTTTGAATATTGAAGAGAATTGGTACTCATCAGAAGTGGTGCAAATTAAGACATAATATGGGTTTCAGGATTGGGTGTGGCACAATTGCTCCACAGCGCCCCCTAAAGGATGTCACAGAAGTCGCCCCCAGCATGTGTTTCACATAGAAGAACCAAATATGGAAATCATGTGTATTATTTCAAGAGCTACAATGAAGCTTCTGCCATAACATAAACCCAATTGGAAGTCAGCCATTTTGAATTTAGCGTTCATGTTATAAACTTTACAGGTGGGATATTTTAATTAACTCCTCCCAGAGAATTAGGGGCCGTTTACACGACAACAGTTCCACCCTAAAACAGGTTCCAGAAAAATGCAGCCATTACTATCACTGTGTAAACTGGCCAAATGCAACTCCTCTGAAAATGATGATGTCATAGCCCAGCTTTGCTCATGCCTATTATGGTTCCAGCCTAATTTGCGGACGTGGACCAAACAACAACAAAAACAACGTTGGACTGTCCGGTTTTGTTTGTGCTGCAGACTCTGTTAGGTTTATTAACGCTCCTCAAACGTAGATTTGCTGAACCACTGCTGCCATCTTATTCTGTGGTGTTGATTTTAAAAGGTCACACCGCCATCTGCTGGTCTGGCATGTATACTACAACATTAAGTGTTTTTGTGGATCCATGTTGATGAGAATTATTTCCAAAACCATTGATGTGAGAACTGGGCCTTAATCCGATCGACCTGATATTTGGTCAGTAGAATTTTAACATCATAATGATTAAAATGACGAATCCAATGTTTCGCTCTGAAACAGGAAGTTGTTAGTCAACTGTCCGTGGTCCTATCTGCTCCAAACATCCCGGCCTGAACACATCTACATGACGATATGCTGTTACAGTGATAGCACCCCCTGCTGGCAGCAGAAAGCCTTGAATGACATCACATTCTCAGCTCGTGGGTGTTCTCTAGCGCCACATCGTGGGAACCGGAGGTGACATTTTAAATCCTTAAAGCAGCTTTGTGCATGAAAAGTCAGAGCGGTGTCAAACGGCAGCTGTCCCAAAGCGAGGCTACAGATACAAGGGCCCGTTTAACGCTCTTTACTTCTTCATCCATAACAGCTGATCCCAGAACAGCTTTGGTTTACCATCAGGAAATCATTTTGACTTTCAGAGCTGCGATTTTGACAGAATGTCCACATTCAGAGCCTCATGTAAAACTCATACATCCTGCAGCCACAGATTCAGAGCTCACCTTGGATCCAACACATGCTGGACATGCCTCCTGTATGAAATAACAGTCATATATAGTGCTCTCTTTCTGGATGTTACCTCATTGTTTCTTTGATTTATTTCCCCGGGTTCTTCAGCAGCTCAAGGGAAATCAACCGAAAGCCAACAACAATTAAATGTATAAGATTTATAAGCAGTGCACCTCGTCATATTGCTGTTTCCTGAGTAAGAAACTTCATTATGGTACCCATGACAAAGATAGTGTAGCAGTCCATGGAGGATACCACTTTAAAAAGGGAAAGGAAATTTCCTCTCAATCACACAGGACAAAGCTCTCAGAGACAATACTGAGATCTGACAGCTGACTGTGTGACTGACTGACAAGCTGACTCTCCAAAAAATGACAACATAAAAAATAGTTGAAATAAGAAAACAGCCTGTCCAGATTCTTTCCACTGTCGTCGTGCCTCTAAATATTTGGATTCCTTCAAGCTGCGTGTAAAAGCAGAAGCACAAACACTGTCCTTATAAACGGCTGTAAAATATGACTCTTATTAAGGTTTTTCTGCGTAGGGACTCCTTGTCACACGAGTCCCTCTGGCTCAGTGCTGTTGGCTCCTCTGTTGCTGCATGAGTGATAGCAGCATTAGTGCAGCAGAAGCATACGGTGCCATGGTTCTCAGGAAACACCCCAATAAAGATAAAAAAGTACCAAACCCTCTTTATTACCACAGAGACTCCACAATGAATGTTGTTAAAGGGTAGAGAGTAAAATCCTGTTGGATCACTGACTGCCTTTAAAAGCTTGGACCTAAAGGCTGCTGAGATTTCCATGCAGCGGGTTCTTCCTGAGCGGCTTTATGTAATCTGTGGTATCTAAAGGGCTGTGGCAACATCAGCAGCGGTTTGTGGCATAATTTCATTAATTCACAGAGCGTCTTTGCTAATTAATTGGATGTTTATCACGTTTGACAGTTATGATGCTGTTTTGTCATTTGACATGTTTTGTGTCTTGAGAATGAAACATCTTGTTTCCTCTGTGGCTCTGTTAGCGAAGCATTGGTCATTTTTGCTAGCAGGGCAGTAAAACTCTACTTGACAAATCTTTTCAGTTGCCAATCTTATATTGACAGGATTGAATCAATCACAGCTATTGTTGTTAGAGACTCACAGCTTTTTGTTTAAAAATTGCCACTTCTTGCTGTTTTGAGGCTTTTTTCTATAAGAGCAGAACCACAGAAGTCCATTCAATTCACCAAAGAAGAGAAAAGGAGACATGTAATCTTGTACTCGGCGTGCCTGATGTGCCAAAAACATTATTATTCCTCCATACATTTTTTTCAGCGCGTTTTAGTCCTGCAGCGTTGCACATATGCAAAAAATACATCAAGACATTTAAACTGATCGCCGTGCTATGTCTTTGGGTAGCAATACACAAAATTAAAAAAAACAGCAAAAACAATCCCATAAAAAATAATGGGATATAGGTGTGACCAGAGGTTTTAGGTTTTTAGCAAAGAGGTTTTCGCTTTAGGGGCTTTCTCTCTGTCCACCTCAATGAGTCGGCATTTTCAGGACCAGATACAGTTCCACACAGCTGATGCTGATTGGCTGATTAAACCTCCAATCAGTTTACTCCTCTCCTCTGATTGGTCCATTCATGTTCAGCTATTTTTGGCTGTTGAGACCCTCAAAAGGAAACTGGGCCTACTACTACTAAAAAAGAATTTAATATGAAGTATAAGTACCACTACGCCTCAGTCTAGATACTCATTAAGCAACGTGATTCTACTGTTATTAGTTCTACTATTCCTACAGGTTTCATTGAGACACACAGCGGCTCATGAACCTCAATGATACTGTACTACTAATCCTCAGTACTGGCAGTGTTAGTAGATATACCAAAAGCATCAGGCATACTCAAAATGACTTGATAAATTATTTAGTTACTACCTCACAACTCTGAGAAAACATCTTGTAATCTCTTGTCGGAGGTACTTCTGACACCCAGACCATGATTCTGGCCACCTCTTCATCCTAGACCATCCTGTAGCCTCGGGATCGTCTAGGATCTGGGATTTTGAGCAGGTACCGACTCCAAACGTCGGCTTGGATCCATTTCAAATGCACGAATTCATTTCAGGAAGCATCCTGTACTGGTCAGATCGACTCCCAGCTGCTCATACTGGGGTTTCTGTCTGAACCATCCCAACAACTTCAGATGCCTGTGCAGTGTTACACTAATATTAATGCCGTCCACTTTAAGTAACATTAACATTCCCCAATTTCTCATATAAAGAAGGAAACAAAGGCAACCTTGACTTTTCTCGTTATTACGAGATAGCGAGTCATAATTGCGAGATAAGGCGTTTCATTTACTACTTGGGTGAATGAGAATTAGAACATGCTTCAACTTGTGATGGTTTTATGAGGGTCTGTCTTTCTGTGACGGTGTGATAACAGTGATTATCATCTTGCTTTTTCCTGTATGCTTCAAAACAGCAGCCAGAGGGAGAAACGCTGCTCACAGCCAGTTCAATAACAGTAATTAGTAGAAGTAATGATTGGTTGATTGATTTCATTTCCCAATCTAATCTATAACTCATCACATTTATGAATAAGGCCTCGACTAAAATACCTGGTGTGGTGAACAGCAGGAACAGAGGGGGGGCTTCTGCAGACCATCATGGTGAATGAAAAGAGTGAGCTAAGCTAATTAGCGGCTAGCTGATAAGAACTTTTATGTTGACATTCATCACTGATGGGTGTGAATATTTTTTGTACAAAATAAAAGCATGGATTTCATTTTGATTTCTCATGCACATGCAAATATTTGTATTAAAATACATTATAATAATAATCATGCACAATAGCCTCAATGCAGTACAGCATTATGATAATTTGTGTGGTCATGTGTATTAAATGTTGTCACAGAAAATTGCTCTGCCTGGTTACACTAGAAAGACGTTTTAAACAGATTTCATTTATTCATCTAATTTATTCTGTGGATGGAAAAATTAATGTATGCTAGAACAGCATGTAAATTAAAATTACTAAGTCGGGTCTTTAATCATTTAAAATGTATGTTTGACATGTGTGTAACCTCTAAAGGACAACTTATCATTAGGGGGGTGTAGAAGTCATGTATTTTCATGTTGTTTTTTTACATGTAATCGTCTGTACTCGACATCTAGAACATCTGAAATGCAAAACAAGCATATAAATAAATAAAACATGCTCATGTTATGAATTCATATATTAGCAGCTGAATATTTACAGCAGTGTGAAGTTGTTTCTTGTTACACTTAAAGGATGAGGGGAGCAATAGTTTCTATTTTTGTTATTGTCAACAAATCGCATTAAAAGCCCAAAGCGAGCGATGTGTTGGTCCGCCCCACGATGCTTTACGACTTCCCCAGCCTGTCTGTGGTTCACAGCCCCCAGCTTATTGGTTCCAATTGAAGACATCAATCTTTATGAAATGCTCACAATGGTGCATTTTTTTTAAAGGCTTCATAATCCTCCTTTATAATCCTGTATAATCCAAAAACAGCTGGTCACTGGAGTCAAACATCACTTAAACTGGATTAAACAGTTTAAACTAACCTATTTTCAGCCCCAGATTAATGGGCCCATGTTTACCATTAAGAAAACATCATACTTATCCTTTGAACCTGGTGCTTTTTACATACATGATACAGGCTAAAAGAAAACGTGTTACACAAACCCACAACGGGAAGATTTAAAAAGCAGCGAGTAGCAGTTAGCAGCTCATTCAAAGAAGTGAGGAATGGGCCGACAGCGTGAGGTCCAGGAGCTCCTTACCCTGCGATGACATCAGCCGCCATCTGACAGGACGTTAAATAACTGCTGCCGTCTTGTTATGTCATTGTTTACAAACTGCTGCTTGATGCATGTGATGTAAACGTCCCAGCAGACGCAGACGCTGCTGTGTTTCACATCACGCCTCGTGTAACCAAGGACTGTGATTGGATCTACTGCTGGGATCGTGCTTGACACCCACTGACATCATCATTATTACCAGTGTTGTTATTGTTGCAGTTATTATAAATACTACACATTGTAATCTTTCTATAGCTGTTATTGTTATTTACTCTCTCCACCTGTCCTCCCTATCTCCCCACCTTTCTCTCTGTCTACAGTCGCATTTTCCTCTGCGTAGTACCAGCTCGACTCGACTTGGTATCAGGTACTTTTCTGCAGGTCGTTTTTCATTACAGGATGGTTAGGATAGCAGCCACAATGAAAAAAAGTTACGGTCGCTAAAGTAGCTTCGCTGTTTGAGTGTGGCGGCCATTGATTTGTGCTGTCCTGGATATTCCATGCGTGTCCGGCATCGACCAATCAGTGGGCTGTAATGTTTCATGTGACCGTTTAGTTCCTGCTCGACTCGCTTTGAACCACAACGGAGGAGGTACTAAAAAAAAAAAATAGTACCAGGTACTTTTTACCTAATGGAAATGCAAAAAAGGCGAGTCGAGTGGAGCCGGTATGACGCGGTGGAAATAGGGCTTATCCCTCTTACCCTAACAAAAGCAGAGGCTCCGCCCAGCTCGAGTCTTGGACCTGCTCCAGGTTTCTGCCTGTTAAAAGTCTGTTTTCTCTCCATGGTCTTCTCATGGGGGATTGTTGGGAGTCGGTCTAGACCTGCTCGTCTTTATAGAACTTCTGTTGTGATTTGGCGCTATATGAATAAAATTGACTTGACATATAAGATTATATATGTATCAACAGTAGAAAACGACAAATATTCTAAATGAGGACTAAATGTACTCATTCATGTACTGTTTTAAAAAGGTGGTTGTTTATCATATATTTTATCATCAGACGTGTTTATATAGTTAACTGTTGTTTGTTCTCACCTGCATTATGTTTCTAATGTAACCAGTGGAGTTAAAACCTGTACAGACTGGATGATCCCACCACCATAATTCAACTGTGTTATTCAGCTTCATGTCTTATGTGGAGTAAAAGTTCACAGCTCAGCAGAGTCATAAATAAAAAGCATATCAGTCAGTTGTTTTTTTCCTCTTTTTCTCACCAGACTTGTGTCAAAACTTTTTCTTTCCACTTCAAATGGGCAGCTCAGCTCAGAGCAGGCTGTCCACCCACAGCCCTCATTTATCTGTATGGATGGAGGGAAGACCTTCAGAGGATTATGTAAGGTCACTGTGATGCCTTCAGGCACATCCTCGCCTCCTAACAGGACAGTTTATTTCATTTGATTTAAAGTTAAAGTCAGGATGAGGCTTGAGTTAGTAATTTCAGATCAATATTTTTATAGTGCCAATAGATCAAATGGTTGTTTGGAGGGGGAAAGTTCGCTCGTAATGACAAACCCACAGAGAATTATCACCCAGCTTTACAGAGCATGTTAGTATCTTTCAGCACTTTGTCTTGATCTGATGGTTCTTAGCTTTACTGTTCTGGTTTGGCTGCATTAATCGACCCATGTCCTGCCGCAACAGGACGATGTTTTCTGTGAAGAGGCTCAGTCCATTGGGGGAAGTGAACATGACAACAGAATGATTCTTACTCCCTGAAGTCACTAAATATTAGAGCCATTTCTCACAACATACATATCTTCCATCCATGTATCCATTTTCTTCCTCTTAGGGTCAGATCACAGTGGCAACAGGCTAATCAGGGTAGATGAGATATGTAATCCCTGCAGCGAGTTCTGGGTCTAGCCCAGGATCTCCTCCCAGTTGCACATGCCTGGAAATTCTCCAAAGGAAGGCATTCAGGAGGCATCCTGATTGGATGCCCAAACCACCTCGACTGGCTCCTGTCAAAGAGAAGGAGCAGCGTCTTGACTCCGAGCTCCCTCTGGATGTCTGAGCTATCTCTAAGACTGAGCCCAGCCACCCTGGAGGAGGCGCAGTTCAGCTGCCTGTATCCATGATCGTATTCATTCAGGTTGGAGGTGAGTTGCTGCCTCAAGCAAAGCAGTTCTTGAGGTCCTGTTTCCCAAGTAATGGGAAAATGGTGCGTGAGATGGGCAGGTGGTTCGGTGCAGCCTCAGCAGCAATGCAGGCATTGTTAGTGGAAAGAATGAGCCTCCTCCGCAGGGGGGCTGGGCTCGGCCTTGGAGAACGGGTGAGGAGCTCGGAGTAGAGATGTGAAAGGAGTCAGTTGGGATGGTTCAACATCTGGTGAGAATGACTCCTGGGCGCTTCTCTTTGGAGGTTTTCTGGGTACAACCAACTAAGAGGAGACCCCCGGGGAAAGACCCAGAACTCGCTGGAGGGGTTACACCTGGCATGAGAACTTCTTGGGATCCCTTGGGAGGACCTGGAAAGTGTTGCTGGGGAGAGGGACGTCAGGAATACCCTGCCTAGCCTGCTGCCACAGAGGAACTTCTACATAATTTGTTTATTCAAGTATTTATTCACAAGTATTATTCATGAAAGTAGTACATTGCATGAAATGTGACCCTTTATATTGATCATGTGTGATAAGATTAAATGGATCTTTAGGCAAAGCCCTCGTGATACTGATAGAAAATATAACGTCTTCTTTCCGACTCCATCAGGCCAATAAATTGACACATTTAAAAGCGAGTGAGGTTCTTTCATAAAATGCTGGTTTGGTCAGTGGAACAAGGATTGTTAGTGGGAGCGTCTCCCCTGACAACAAGCTTCTCTAACTGTGTCCAGCCCTGACTATAAACTGTGTGTTTTGATGAAAACTGCCGTTACTCTATGAATTACTGTGTTGCTTTAAAGCCGGAGTGTAAATCTACTCTGCAGGAATCATTTCCTCTCCAAATGAACGTGTGTTTTCTGTTCCAGTGAACAACCAGTCTTGTTCCATAACACAGTCGCTGAACTGGGCTGAATATTTCTCTCCATTTCTATTCGAAAAAAAGAGAAGTCAGCATTAAATTACAACATTATATCATAATTCCCCGATGTGTGAGGCAAAGCAGCAGAGAGGGGGGAGAGATCTGAGATTCTTTTTCAGAGAATACGGTTTCTATCCCCCTCCTGCCAGCGAGGCTTAGGGGTCCGTTACTCTCCACGGACTCGGTGTGTTCCAGACTCCACCACGAGAACTTATTGGATTATGGGATCCACTGTGCACATACTGCTGGAGGCTGTGAGAGTGCAAAGGTATATGTGGGTGGGCAGCGTGTGAACCGAGGGAGGGATGGAGTACATACTCAATAAATTCCCTTTTACTTCCATGTGCAGAGTCTCTCATACAGACCTGGCTTTTCATCTTGAGAAGTTTGAGGTTTTTCTTTTTCCACTGCACCTGTCAGGCCTCAGGAATGGCTTCGTCTCCATGGACTGAATAATGCTTCGGCACAGTCCTGGTTAGATGGACTCTCTGCTGATGACATAACCATCCAGGAGAGAGTTTCACATTGCAAGTGGAACAAAAACACACAGTTTATGTCCTCGGTGGCTGTAACCCAACTCACCTATCACAGATTTCAACCGAAGCAGTGGACAGTGTAATTTAAGGCTGAGGTTAATCTTTTGCCCTCATCCTCTTTCACTGCATTAGCTTTAACATCCTTAATTCTCCAGAATGAAAACATAGCAGGCAACCGATGGGGTTGTGTCGTGCTGTGTCCAGCATCATTCAAGCATGCTTTGATGAGAGATGTAGCCTCTCCTTAGCGGGTTATTACTGAAATAAAGAACAACAGAAGCTGGGAGGAATCCTTGTCTCTTTACTTTTAATTCTGCAGCATGCAGAGCAGGAGCAGCAGAAAATACACTTTGTTTGGAGGGAGGAGGTCATTTAACTGGTTTCACAGTATGACCCCAGGAGGCAGGTAATTAAGAGGAAGGGGTTAATGAGTGTCCTTTCAGTCTACAGAGCTGGACAAACCTGACACACAGATACCATACTGAAGGCTCTATATTCTGCTCAGTGCAAAACAGAACCTGGACCGTTTCACTGTGTGAACCTGGACCGTTTCACTGTGTGAACCTGGACGGTGTGGGACCTTTAGGATGTGTAGAAGAACACAGAACATTTATTAATATTAGATCCTGTCGGAGATTTAAATCATTAATGATGTTAAGCTGCTGTGCATTGTGGGTAAATATGGCCTTGAACCTCCAACTAATGTATTTCTGTCCTTATTGTGCTGTTTTGTTCATCTGTCCAGTGTGACGTCACTAGAAACTGATGACATCACTGAGGTGAACCACTGTCTCTATTCTGATAACTGTATGTCAGTTTTTACTCCGAGCTGAGAGAAGTAGGAAACAGGTGGGTTTTAGCTCCACCTCCTACATGTCTTTATGCCATTTACATTATCCGAAGGTCTGTCAGCTGATGTGAAGTTAAATTTTCTCTGCCCCTGGTGGTCTTTAGAACAGACATACTGTTAAAACCAAAACCCACCATCACTGAGACTCTTCTGATTGGCTCAGATCTACAGGCACACATTTCATTTACTCAGTGACATCATTTACTAACTTGTGATGATGTCACAGATGACCGGGTCCTATAGCTTATTATCCCCTCTCTGGATGGCCTGACCCACACATCTCTTTGTCTTCTGTCGTTCTCTCTTTTCTCTCTTTTCTCTCTTCTCATTCATTTTTTGTTGTTGTTGTTGATTGATGCAGATTTTAAATGGTTGTTGTTTGTTTTTTTAAATGGTGCTGCTACTTTTTTCACTTTAAAATCACTTGTTTTCATCCAATGGTGGACGCCGTGGTGACGTAAGCTTGTTCTGGAATGATTCAGACCACTGAGCAGGATGCATGGAAAAACATTTAGAGAGTGATGTGTTTGTGTTTCAGTCAGCTTCTATTAAAGGGAGGGCCTGGAGCCAAAGGGTGCCATGTTGGAAAATATGAGTCTTATATATCAAATGAAAGCTTTCAGGGAGATCTGCTCGGTGCCAAAAGGACACGACTGAAATGATGACCCAGTGGTCGCTTTTAAAAGAAAACTGAAAGACTTAACAGTCCAAGTTGGGTTTTGGTTCAGGCTAAAGAAAGCATTGTGGGTAGAAGACACTACCAACACTAATTATTCTACAGCAGACGAGGATTCAATGAGCTTGTTGAACATGAACCAGATGAAATGTTTCTTTTCGCACTCACTATTAGCATGCTAGCAGCCTGAGTATGTTAGCAACATGATTTTGATACTTAGCAGTAGCCTATCAAACCAAATCATTTAGTAATTCATATTAATATGTCAACAGTAGATCAGAAGAAATGAATAAACCTCGAGATTCAAAATGTTATTTTAAATCTCTAAAGGAGATGTTAGCAGAGTTAGCCTATGATTGCTATAAAGCGTACTGGGCATAAGTTTAATTCCCACCAGCTGAAAACCACGACTGCAGAAAATACTGTGTTTACTGTAAACTGACATTAAATTAGTTTATAAGAGAAGTTTCTAGCAGAAAAGTCAGAATCAGCTGATTTAATAAGTTCCTTGTAGGATTTTAAAAGCCTTGGTGAAAGTTTGTGAACATTACGTCAAGATGAAGACATTTATTATTTGTCAGTGTTTGTTGAGGCGTAATTGATACATTTAAATTAAAATTAATATGGTTTATAAGTATTTACTTAAACATATTACATATTAGTCTAATGGGAAAATATTTGTGCCATTTTTAAAACGTTAAATAAATAATTATTTACTTACAATTTTACCAGCATTGTTTTTATAGTAATGCTCAATCTGATTATACAAAGACATTAAATATTGTGTTCAGCACATGAAAACAGCAGCTGATAAAAGTCTCCTGTGAAATCTGACGTAAGGTCTTGAAATACACATTTTCAAATAGATCATTAAGTTTGAAATAATTTATGGGTGTTTTTTTCTGCTCGATAACATAGAATACATTTGGATGACAACTGAAGATAATCTCTGTACTCATTGTTCATGAGGTAACTGATGATCCAGGGGTCATGAATGTCGCATGCTGCCTCTCTTTCACTCCCTCTGAGGCCTTGAGTGACTGCATCCTTCTGCCAGAAGCGCCTTCCTTGTCCCAGTGGCATTCCACCTTAAAGAGACAAATATATGTGCCAAACTGGCTGCCTGACATTGACATGCCGTGACTCACACTGCTGAGCTATTTCAGTATGGCTGCTGGCATACCCAGCCTCTCTGTAGCCTCTCCCCTCCCTCCTTCAGTCGTTTGTTTGAGTTTCCTGCTCGCCTGTTAACTTGTAATTTGGACATCTGTCAAGGGGGTTTGTGTGCTACCCTGTGGTGTGATTAGGCCACCTTTGCCAAATCTGGAAAGATTGATGGGGTTAAAGACAAAGCCAGACTCCTCATCTAGCAACTTTAGCGGGATAATTAAGGAATCACAGGGTGACAAGAGGAGCGTCGTGTTACAGTGGTCACAAATATAATCATTCATCTTGCAGTTAATGGTGGTCTTGTGCAGTGTCCCAGTACTGTCTACAGTCTGTTCAGCTCCGGTGCCAGAGCCTCCTCTTACACTACAGGGAGGGAGCGGAGCAATTAACCACCTGCTGATGCCGCAAAGCTCTAATACAAGGCCTGACATTTTCAGGATCAGTCATCAACACGGAGTTATAGACGCTGCCTGTCAGTCACACAGGAGACGGGGGCTGGGCTCAGATCTGCTCTCTGAACATGTTTCAACCGGAGCTGCACTGATTGGTTTGTCTCCTTAATGAACGTTATGGGCAGGATTGCATTAAGCCAGCACTTAAGTTTCCTAATGGCTGCCGTCATGCTCCATGCTCCCATCACATACTGCAGACTCACAATCAATAGTGAATAATTTCACCTCCCCGTTCAGTGAAAATGTCTCTGTTCTACTGAAAGGATCATCAGCCACAGTCATGTTTAGTACATTTAATCGATCACAGATCCTCCAATCAGAGCTCTCGGTTTCATAGCTGAGAGGAAGTTGTGAGTCCGGTTCAAATGGCTCCAACTAGTTGAGTTGACAGCAATGAGCTCAAACATCTAATGAAGGCTTTGGGTTCATATTAAACCATCTGCAGTGTGTTTATTTAAATTATGTATGTATGGATGGATGGGTGGATGGATGGTCCAGAATCAACATCCATACCAGGCTCCACCTCAAAATTTAATCAACTATTCCTTGGTCCAAATCTGTTGACGGCTTTTAGTGATAACAAGCAGACAACAAAAACACCTGACTGATCACATGACCCCCATCAAAGAGTGCATTACCTGCAGCGTTCCCAGCAGCAGGAACTAGGCTGGTCCAGTGGTGGAGGCCTGTTGAGCCTTTCTGCAGAGGGTTAGTGCAGCAGATCTTCAGTGCCAATCAGCTGGGCCAAAACTGAGGAAAACAAAATGAAAGAAAAATGATAAAATAACTAAGATTTCCAAAATTAAAGGGAAAAAGATTAAAGGTCATTATCCAGAAAACAGCTCTGTACCGTTATGTTCCTCTGAGTGAGGATCCTGGCAGCAGACAGCCATGTGGTCTGCTCACCAGTCTACTCTAACCACCTGTTTATATAGACTGTAGCTCCTCCTACTCCAGGAATGAACAATTACCAAACCAATGAACCTGCAGCAGTGGTAGCCGTTATCCAACAGACAGCTTTTATATGTTAAAAGTGGAAAAACAGGCTAAAAATGATAATTCATTCAACTTCTCCCAAACCTCCCCTCATCCATACCTCACTTGGTACAGTCCTCCAGGAAAGAGGTTTACCATACCATGGAGGTGGTCCCAATGGGCGGGGACTGGTTTGGCACTTCCTGGTCCAAATTAGGTGCAGGGTGGAAAAATTATGTAATAAAGATGTTCAAGCTTTATTTATTCAAACCCTCCAATACTAAGACAGCTTTCTTCTTTCCTCTCATGTAACTTCATGACTGTCTTAACACTGAACAATTTAACACAACACACTTCAACCTTTAATCTGTACTAAATACCCGAAAAAACCCACACAGCTACCGGCCATGGTGTTTAAAACTGACTGAGGCACAGCAGCTTAACTTCATTAGTGATTTAAATCTACGACACGCCGACAGGATCTAATGTTAATGAATGTTCTGTGTTCTACTACACATCCTAAAGGTCCCACACAGTCCAGGTCCCACATCTCATTTAAACACATGACCACACCTCTTTTAACACCTGACCACACCTCATTTTAACACCAACACTAACACGGACACACAGATGTCAGACACAAGAACAGTGTAGTTTGCAGCTTTGTCTTAATCTTGCCCCAGAAATCAATCATAACTTCTTCCTTTGTCTGTAAACGATGAGTCTGTTCTCATGGGTGTGTCAGGAGGGTGTGGCTATAGGAACAATTTGTCACAATGAAACTAAAGATTTAATTTTAACCTCATGAACCTTATAAAAACATTTGGAGACATCTAGACTGCTGTTACATTCCTGAACAGTTCACACAAGTGGTTATGATTTGGGTTGTGATTAGAAAACAAACACTGTCAGAACTATTTGATGGATTGTGATCATGTTAAACAAAGCAACGCCTCACAGGGAAAGTGAAATTTGTATTTGAAGGAGGTTGAACTGGTTCCAGTTTAGGAGTGGCCAACAGGTGCACTATGGACAGAGAGGGCGTGGCCACAGTTTCACCTGAGAACCAAACAAAGTGCAGCAGTAGTGAAACTCTGGCAGGATTGAGAGGACTTACTTTTATTGTGGATTATTCCTTCTGTTTCAGGTACATCAGATCTCCTCTGCTTGACCTCCACTCTTAAAACCAGCAGCAACTCCTCCTCCTAAGGTGGTGTATTACAGAGGTGGATGATGACCACACAGCAGAGATGTTTAAATTCAAAGTTAGCTGACATTCCTTGAGTGTTTCTTCCCTTTGTGTTGCTCTCAGGGTAAGAATGGAGCCTCTGTCCACACGGCTGAAGGTGGCTGTGCTGTTCCTGCTGACACTGCACCTGAACACAGGTGAGTGTGGTTTGTTTTTAATCCAAAGTTGCGTTTGAAGGAAGTACAACAAGCCAAAAACAACATCTGACATATTTAAATGTTTTAGCTGCTGCGTTCAAACGTTCACAGCATTAAGAGGACAGAAGGTCACAGAACAGGTGTTTGTTCTGGATCGTACCTGTCTGATCGGGATCAGATTTAAAAAATCATTCAGATAAGTTACATTAGTTACATTAGTTACATTTTTGATTATGTCTAAAATAAATGAGTTTTTATATTTTCTTACATTGAAAACATTTTGAAAACACAGACGCAGCTCAGTTTCCCCATTATGTCACAAAACTGACCCTCATCATGACCATGGGCCATGAAAACCTGCCCCTAGAATCTGGATCACATTGGTATCATTATTAGTTTGATAGATTTCACTGATCTGCTGGGCTGTTCCTTTGGCCAGACATTATAATCCTGCAGACAGACAGTAAACATCATCCTACATGTTGTAGAACAACAGCTCAGCTTCCAGTCCTGCTTATTTGCATTTAAAAGGTTTGGAAGAAGGAACCTTGGAGCTCCTTCAGGGACCTGAGGGTCAACGCCTGTAGCTCAGAGATGACAGTAAAGAGTTCAGGATCTTCTGGACTTGGTTTACATCATATGGAGTCATTTTATGTTGGTTTTTTAAACTCGTCTCCATCTCCAGGTGTTTAGCAGAACGCTGTAACGCTATGCATCAGCACAGAGCTGAGCATTATTTTTATTTAATTGATCTGCTTAACAGAGTCTGTTTTTTTAATAAACAGTGTAATATTCTCTGTGTTTTATTTTGAAGTAATTCAAAAGATACAAAATGTGGACATACATGTAATCTGTATTCAATAACTGACTACATTCCAACGTAATCTGACCCAACCTGTTCAGGTTATAGACCGGCCCATCTGACTTGCTCTTAACTGATGATCTAGTAATACGACCAAGTGATCTGCAGACAGTCAGTGAACCACACACATTCACTGCATAGCATTCATAGCTCTTTTCATAATGGTGCCAGTCATCTGTGCATTTTTAAAGCAGGACTCTGAGACTTTATTGTCCCCAGTGGTGGAATGAGTCCGGGGCCTCCATCCAATCTCTCCATTTTAATACACAAACACCATAAAAACCCAAGTGAAATCACACCCAGTGTGTGAAGCAGAGTGCAAGTAAGCAAAACTCCTATCATGTCACACAAAAATCTGCCAGTCTTAAATCGTCCTGCTGCAGCGCCGGACTGCCAGGCCTGACTGTTCATGCTCCAGACAGGAAGTGCTAACTGAGGAGAACCTTAGAACCGGTTCACACCTGGTGGGAACATCCCACCTGGGACAAACACAAAGAGGTCTACGGACGTATCCCAGCGTAGAAATGTGAACTCTGTAGACTCTCCTCTTACACACAGCGACCTATAGGACGTCCTCGTTTCCTCCTCATGTGTTGATGGATGGGTTTGTGTGGGATTTTTATTTATAATAAATATTTAATTGATTGAAAATTCGGTTTGATTGAAAAGAAAAAAGCCTGTTACACTAATTTTTCATTTGTACACATCCCATGAAAGTAAAGTGAGACTCAAAAAACAATATTATGAAATGTCATTTAAGACATTTATTATAAATTTATCTACTATTTTATTCATATCATCCACTGCTTCTGTCAACCTCAGACTTTGGTAAACATTTTAAAATCCATCGACAGGAGGAAAAATGTTTTCTGATTTGAAGAAGTTCGCTTTGCTCGGGGACAAACAGGAGACACTTTAAGAAGAGATGTAAAAATGGAGAAAAACGCCCTCAGAACCCAGAGTTCAAAAGAATGAATGATTATGAATTTGTCCTGCACTGCATTTTGTAAAGTTTATAAAGGTTCTACTGACAGAACACCAACAGAATAAACTGAACTTTGTCCACTGGAGACACAGAAGTCGCCTAAATCATTTATTGGTTACTTTGTTTGTAAAATTTAGCCGTAAATAAAATGTTTTCTTCTTTCTTAAATTTGGTGTAAAACGTTTCCTTTTTACACAGAAAGAAAAAACTTAATGTGTTGATTTTATACCAAATTTACCAGAATAATTCAGAATTTGTTGTCATTCATTTATTTACTGTTACTGGTTCTGATCAGTGGAAACAGACGGTGTGTTCACTGACCGCTGCAGGTAAAGGTGTGTTCATGGAGAACATGGAGCAAATTTTTGCCTCGTTTTACTGGCGTCACTCTTCTCTTCCGGAAACGATACCAACAACGTTTCTTTCTGCCATTTCCTTCCATCATCAGTCGCTCAGGTCGACACAAAGCTGCCGTGTGTTTGATGTGGAAGTCACAGATACACAGTTTGACTTGTTATGTCATCGCACTGCCTGAATTAGCTTCACGTTTGGTGCGAACACATCATTAAATATTTGAACTAGCCTCTGAGTGTGGTGATCGGATCGTAAATGTATCCTCAGTGTCTCTGTGGTGCGTTCACACCTGATCACTCAGGAAGGATGTTGACACCAGGTCTGAAGCCTCACTAGCAGGTTAGCTTAGCTGCATTTATAAACAACTTCCTTAGACTGCAGTGATTCTCCCAAAGCGGCTCTGAACGACTAATCTGAGCTTTTTTCATTCTCCCTTCATCACGTCTGCTATTTCCAGGCTTTCCTGAACGCCTCTGATATAAATATAGTTTTAGCTTTCAGAGTGGATTTATAGATATCAACAGAGGCTGATTTTGATTAAAATGCTCCATTAAGATATTCAGTGAGGGTTAAACATGAAAAGATGTTTGCTCCACATGTCATAACTTCACTGTCACCATTGATTAAAACCCATGGCCATAAAGAGTGAGTCAGCAGGGTGTGTGACAGCCTTTTACTGCCTCCTGTCAGGACTGTGTGTTGTTTTTGCTCATCTATTCAGTTCCCATTATCATTTACTAATATATTTCTGACAGCTAATGGGCCTACAGAGGTTTAAATTAATACGGAACTCTTTTTCCCAAAAATACCACATTTATTCCAGCTCCAGCTCCTCCTCAGTTTGACTTAAGGGACCCATTAGTCTCAGATCAGCACCTCCTCCTCTCTGTTTACGGGCCCAACGCTTGAATGTCATTAAGTGGGAGAAATGTTAAAGCATTTGTGAGTTTTTGGCTGGGTGATAATGAAATTTGTCTGAACAGAGGCGATGGAGGTGACGTCCACGGGGCCACAGACCATTCAGAAAGGCCAGTGGGAGACAGTCAAACTGGGATGCACCTACACCCCCGGCCCTCAGGACACAGGAGAGCTGGACATCGAGTGGTCCAACGTCAGCCCAGATATGACCCAGAAAGACAAACTGGTAGGATCGAGGCTCTTCTTCACTCCTCAAACAAACAACTCCTTCTTATAGCTCAGGGCTCTGATTGTGGAAAAACCTGTTTTAGTGATCACTCAAACGTTGTCTCAGCTTTTATCCTACTCAGGAGGCCAGACGCACCAACACGGTGACTCCAGCCTCTCCAGCAGACTCAGGTTCACCGGGAACCCGACGCAGGGCGACGCCTCCATCGCCATCTCTGATGTGAGGGTCTCGGACACAGCCACCTACCAGTGTAAAGTCAAGAAGGCGCCGGGTGTGGACATGAGAAAAGTCACGCTGGTGGTGATGGGTGAGGAGGAGTTCCTACCGGTTCTACCTGTTCCCTCTTTACTGCAGTGCTCTCACTCTCTTGGAATGTCTGTGAACACATTTTTCTCTGCAGCCACGCCTCCGACTGTTGACCTCTTTCACCTCCTCCACATGATGAACCCAAACACCAACTCCTAAAACTGTCTGTGCCATTTATGTTCTCTAGTCCCCCCGTCTGCACCCAAGTGTTGGGTCGAAGGCGGCGAGGAGAGAGGAGGCACATTCTCCCTCCACTGCAAATCCTCCCTGGGATCTACTCCTCTCAGCTATGTGTGGACGAGGGAGGGCGGAGCCCCGATGCCTCCCACTGCAATCAAAAGTGAGCAAGCAACACACAGAAAGGCTTTTCTGTGATCCATCATATTTACAGCCTGTTGTACTGAACGCTGTCTCCTTTCTTTAAGACCCAGAGACTGGGGAGCTCCTGATAAAGAACCACACCGACAGCAACGTCGGAATTTATGTGTGCGAGGCGAAAAACGCTGTCGGAAAAGCACAGTGTAAATACGCTCTGCATGCCTACAACCGTAAGTACATCTAGTTTTAACATTCTTATATCCTAAAGGAACTCTTTTCATTTTCTTCTGCAAAGTAAATATACTGAGCAACAGTGGAAACATATCATTTTAAAAACCCTGTCATTTTTATTCACTAGCTCTAATCTACTGAAACAAACAAACGTGATTCACTGAATAGACTTTTTTTAAGTACCCACAACCAAAACATGTTAAATCATGAATAACCATCATTTAGTCATAACATAGAAATAACAGTCATTGGTGCATTTCAGAGTAAACCATGATGTTGGTGAGATTTTTTTCTGCATGATAGAAAAGACCTGGTCAAGATGATAATTTACCGGGTCTAATTAATGTCCTACTTAAACAACTGATGATGTCGTGATTCCTGAAAGAACTTACGTCAACAGGCAGTTGGGATGATGATGGTCTGAACTCTGCAGACACGTGCAGCACAGATGTTACAGATGTTATGGCTGATTGCAAAGTGGACGGAGATCACATTTAGTGACAAGTCCAGATTTAACTTGTACACAGCTGGTGGTCGTTGGCGTTTGTAACATCGCCGCGGGGACAGCTATCCTGCCGCATACATCCAGGAAGTGGATGGGTTGGTGGTGGTGTCATGATGTGGGGGGCTACTACTAATGCCACATGTGGCTCATGTCTGTCAGGAGTAGCCTACCTGGACCAGAACAATGTCGCTGTCCTTCCTTGGCCAGCATATTCACCAGATCTCAACCCAATAGAGCATCTGTGGGACGTTCAGGATCACCAGGTGAGAGAGAGAGATTCTGATCCAGCAACACATGAACAACTTGTCACAGCTCTGCAGGAAGAATGGCATGTCATCCTACAAGACCAGAATAACATCTTATCCATTCTATGCAGAGATGTGATGCTGTGATGAATGCTGGCAGTGATCACAGCGTTACTGACTCGTTTAGCTGTTCTGTCTCACCAGCTACAATTCTTGACTTGTTTACAAGGACAAAAACCAAGTATTTGCACAAAATTATATTTCTGTTTAGTTAAAGGGTGAATAAAGATGTGTAAACCAGAAAGGCATAAATATCAAGGGCAAATGCCTTTGACATTTAATATGAACAGGATGGCATGACATCAAAAAATAATGTGTTTCTACTGTTGGTCAGTATATTTAATCTGCTGTGAAACGAAGTCATTACTTCACCTCTTAAAGGTGGTGCATTCTAGTCAAAAACTAGAGTGGTGAGAATGCATAGCTACACCTACACGTCTGTTTAGGTTGTCTGACCCATCCCCCACCCCTCCATAGAGTTTCTGTAGAAATCAATAGAAATTGGTTCTGTCCATTTTTGCATAAAGAAAGTAGAAACAAATTCCTGGATCTCTTCTCTGCTCTCTTTGCTTTTTTAGTCTAATGAATTAACTAAACAACTCATCAATTTCCATAAAGTAAATATTTTCACCACTCTTTTAATTATTAAAAACAAACATACTTGGGTGGAAGAATTCAATACGATTCTTTAAAACACCTGCATCACAGATTTTCTAAAATGAAAACATTTTATGTTGGAGGAACTGTCAGAAAAAAAAGGCTGATCATTATCATGTGTTGTGGCCCCACCCACTGCTCCTAATTAATGGCAACAAATTAGAAATGCTATGGAAAAGTTATTCAAAGTGAATAAATAATAATAATATATATGTAAGATGTAATAATAATATAACAATTATATGTTGGACTGGATCGATGTGATTCATGACATATTTTTGATGGAGAAACTTGAATTTTTAATTTATTTGAGACCAGAACAAGAGAAGTTTAAAAGCTCTTGGGCTCCTTAGACTGAAAATGTATTCTCATTTAATTTTAACTTTAATTAATCCAATAAGATGAAATTAGTACACTGAGTTTTTTTACAGTTTATTTTTATGCTACAAGTTCTTTTCATTTTTTCTTTAAGGAGTATGTGTATGCAGCAATTATAAGTATAATTATTACTTTTTTGCCATTGGTGTCGCTCTTGTCTATGTGAATAATTACACAATGTTCCAAATAAAGATTTAAATATAAAAATATAACAATATATACCTTCTAAATTTGAGTTTTAGCATCAAATACTAGGATATTATACAGATGAGTGTCTAGCTAACATTAGCCTCAAGGTTTGGAATGTTTACCCTCGGTTGGCAGCACCATCGGCCAATCCAGGATGTCTCTCATTAAAATGTTTGATATTGGCGCTGTTGAGTCTGAGAGTCTGGATCTGAAAAACGCCTCACATCACCGGAGAGTCTGGACTGATCATCAGTACCAAACCAGCCCAGATAAAGTATCTCCTCTGGTGTTTGCATCAACCTAATAAACGCACCAAAACCACCATAAATCCTCAATTTTTATCAAATATTCTGGCTCTATCTTTTGCCCGCTGCTGATGCCTGACTCTCTTGCTCCACCTTCACTTCATGCCTCTCCTGTCACTACCTGCCATGTTTGTTGTCCCAGGAGTCATAGTCCTCATCACAGTCACTGTAAACCACCTCTGTCAGAGTGGTGACAGGGTTTTAGGTCACTCCTTTATTTACAGAGGTTAATATCTGTCTAATAATTATTTTAAAAAAATAACAAATACCTTTATTTGAATGTTTCCAGCTCATCTCTCAGTGTTTCTGGTTTGACTCTGTTTAGATCTTATTCTATTTTATTTTAATGCAGAGATATTTTATTATTTACCGGTGATCAGTCCAGACACACGACAGCAGCCTAATTAATGTTGTCTTTTTTGAAAACTTAAACTTAATTAGAATTAAGAGTTAAGAAAATATAATCATTTAGGATTTACCAATTATAAGAGAGGGTGAATATAGAATATATCTTGTTGTCCAGCTGGCCTCCACTGGTCTGTCTTCAGCCCCAGTCTTGAGTCCACCCATGTTCACTGGGCTGATCCTCTACACTCAGCGGACTCTAGTCGGCTACAGAGCTGCTAGCTGCATGGCTAACTGCTAAAGAGTCGGTTACTCTGGTGATATTCTGCTCCCTGTTTGTGCTGAGCTCTGTGTCGTCTCTTCCAGCCACCAACAAGGCGGGTGTCATAGTTGGAGCAGTGATTGGTGCTATCCTGCTGCTGCTCCTCCTCCTGTTCCTCATCTGGCTCCTGATTTGCTGCTGCCATAAGCGCCGCTATGAGAAAGAGGTCGCGAATGAAATCAAGTAAGGACGTCTGTGAAGAATTCAAACATCCTTCAAATAGTCTAAAATGTGAGGATTATTTGATCGAGACCTGTCACCTTTCTCCTCAGGGAGGACGCCCAGGCCCCAGAGAGCAGACCCACCAGCAGAAACTCCAGTCTGCGCTCAGTGATGGGGTATCGTACCCACCATGGGGTGCAGTACAGCTCGGTGAGGAAAAACCTGTCCAGCAGGAGTGAATCAGGCCGCAGCGCCGCCCACACAGGAGGGAGTAACGGCACACCTCAGCCCTCTAATGCTGGGGAGAAACCTCCTTCCCCCCAGTATGACCATAAGTATGGATACCCTGTGTAACTGCAGTCCAGACGCCTAATAGACTTTTACTACTGAAGACTTTTTGTAAATAATGTGAGAAATTGTGCAATGCGATCTATTTAAGTGGAGAATAATGGGAGTGCTGGTTTATGATTACTTACTTTAGCCTTTGGACAAACATAAATGCGCTGTGGCACATCACTGCTATTGTACATACATGTTCTTATAAGTCACCGTATGTAAAATGTCTTTATCTAAGAGGTGTGTTTTCATTGGTGCTTTTTTACAATAATGCATATCAATCACTTTATCACTTTTTTTAATGTTTGTGTAAAATAAAACCTTTTTTACCTGATAAGTCGATAAGGAGAACCAACCTTTGTGTCCATCTTTTATTGCCCGATCACATCTGAGTGAGCGGACCTGTTATTTAAAAAAATAAAATAAAATAGAAACACAGGAATAGGCACTCTATTTAAACCAATTAGAATGTCTTTATTGTGACGGGAAGGTCATGTTAGACCTTAAAATAAACACAAAAGGTTGTTTAAAGTAATGACAGCCAATCAGAATCTTCCACCTGCATATGAGGTTGTGGCCTAAAGAGGGTGTAGACCAATAAAAACTGCAGCAGATGACATCGTTTTGGCTCACAATATTCGTAAAAGCTGATAAAGAACAATAAATAGAATACAAACAAAGACAATTATTAGAAAAAGGTTAACTTGGTGGATATTAGTGCGGATCTTATTTATATCTATATATCTCTGTTTGACTCCCTGAATACCCAAAACACATCAGAGTTTGTTTTAAGGTCTAACATGACCACGCTGCAACAATAACAGCATTTTAATTGTTTTAAAAAGGAGTACTTTTGAGTTTTCTAGTGATTTTTAAAGATACAAATTAGTTGTATGTACTGTAGTTTTCTTGTGTTGCCCATCCCCCATCCTTCCACTAAGTCTCATGGAGATCTGTCTGGTAGTAAAGTGGACATCGGTTAAACCATGAGCTCCTTGGCACCTTGAGATACATTTTTTAAAATGCTTTGGTTCTTTTGGTTCTTGTCTGACACATGGCTCATCCTTTGAGGTTTTGTGAAAATCAGTTCTCTTTGTAGTAATAAGGAAGAAAGAGAAGAAAACGTGTCCCTGACAGACGAAGCGACAGGTGAAAACATGACATCCCTGGTGGTTAAACTGTCCACTGACTGGAGGCTGGCTAGTTTCAGGGTTGTATAAATGGATCAATGTAAATTCAACCTTCAAGAAGCTCCTGCTATATTTTTCATTTGCAGAACGCTGCAAAATTGCCTCCATTTTAATTTTCAAAAGAAA
Organism: Chaunax sp. Z400; assembly: GCA_037577475.1. Lineage (NCBI taxonomy): Eukaryota > Metazoa > Chordata > Actinopteri > Lophiiformes > Chaunacidae > Chaunax > Chaunax sp. Z400. The sequence continues at coordinate 1,734,114 of CM075187.1, forward strand.
AGTGCTCCAACAGCTCGGAGTTGAGGCTCTAACCTGCAGCCAGCACTGAGCCCTGTCCCCTCTTCTAAAGGTCTATGGTGATTTAATACTGCGAAAAGGTGGTGACGGTTGATGGGTTGTAAAACTAGGTAATACATTCTTGCTGAGGGCCCCCCTTATTGTTTCAAATGATGAGAAATAACATGCAACAAATTTTAGACACTTCACATTCACAGACACAAACACTCACAAAACATGTTTACTGTGTGCTTCTCTGATTGGTTTAGATCTACAGACTCAATCAGCACACATGTCATTCACTCAGTGACATCATTTACTAACCTCTGATGATGTCACAGATGGCCAGGTCTTACAGTTTACCATCCTCTCTGTGGATGGCCTGATGCCACACATCTCTTCTTTTACTGTTTTTCACTCTTTGAGGAAGTAAAGAAAATCAATAACTGGGTTCTTAGCTTTGCTCACTTTACAAGCCTGCAAGCATTTTGGTCAGATCAGATTTGGTTCTGTTGGTGGTTCACAAATAGTTCTCTAATCATCTAATCCAAAACCACACAAAAATTCCATCTGACCGTTCCTATTCATGTTGCAAATCAGATCATATATATATATATATATATATATATATATATATATATATATATATATATATATATATATAATCTAAATCCACATATGCAAATGACTCAGATTTTTTCTTCACACAGCCTTGAAAAAAATCTAATTTGTGTCACATTAAGGCAAAAAAACTGGAATTGAGTCCCTTCATCCTGTTGATGTGAACATATTGTTTTGTTTGACATTTTTTTAAATAGTTTTTGAGGATGTGGTGGAGACGTATGGCTGCTCTGCAACAGTGTTGATTTAACAAAGTGTTGATTTAAACATCTATTTTATAATTCAGTCTTAGTCCTGAGTCAAATGTCCTCATTAGTTTTGATCATATTTATCTTTTCATGTGAATCTGCTTTCCATGCATGAACTGGAGAAATAGATACAATCATTAATTACCAACATTTTTCTGGCAACTTCACCTTTATCTCTTCGTTTAACACAAAGTTTCTGAAAGGCCAGAATAGCTTTAAGAGGGTTAGTAATTATTTTTGGAACAGAAAGCCTCCCACTGCAGAGTGTTGTTTCACATTTAGATTCAAATAGCCTGAGCATGAAAAAAAGCTTTTTTTTTTAAAGCTATTGTGCAGAAAAGGCAGAATCTGTCCTTGAAATATGTCTTTGATTGATTGATATAAAATCAATTATGATAACTAGTTTGATGAAGTTCATGAAGAAAAATGTATGAGCATCTTGGTGAGCCTCATTAATTCCTTCTGTGATTAGAATCCTGTTTATGATTGGATGGTAACAGTAGTCATAAAAATATTATGATTCAAGTCAACATCCTAACAGTCTGCAAAGTTAGTGTCCTGCAGAGCACAACTACAGTGATGCATTAGCAAGGCGACTGAAGGTGATTCAGAGGTGATTTACTTTTCTTATCAGGTAAATAGGTGTGTGTGTGTCTACTTGTATTTGCTACATGGTGAGGACCTGCTTTAATCCAACCTTAAGAGGACATTTGGCCTGAAACTTCAAGGGTTGATTTAGAATTAGGTTTAGTTGCAGTTGTGCATTTAGTTGTGAAAGTTAGCAAAAGTTTTTCACTTTTGAACTGATAGCGGTACACCACCAGTACCAGTGCATCTTTTGGTAATTTAGTCTCTTTTGAGTACAAATAATGTTATTTCAGTTGTAAAAAATACAATAAGCTCTTTAAATGGACCATGTGGAGTAACGAGTTTTACTCTGAACACTTTACTCAAACTGATAACTGTATTAAAATGAAGAAACCGATGAATATCAGTTCAGTATTGGACTAAATAAAATATAGAATGAACTGTCAGAAGGATAATTGATAACAACCAGTAGAGGGCAGCAATAGTCTGCCTTATCCAAAGAAGAGGAAGAAACAGCACCATCACCTGTCTGTTATGTTGTTGTCACAGTGATTGAATAATATATGTAAGATTTCCTGTAAATAGTACACAGTTAATTTATTATTGGTTTCATCCTCAGGTTTTAGACAGACTATAAATCTAAGTACTGTTTTAGCTACTAATTAGGATGTTGGTAAGGAATGTCGGACGGAGATAGTGGTTGGCTGTCTGATGAGGCTGAGTGTCGGCTGACGCTAGTTATAATGCTAAGCTAATGCCAGTTTTCTCCAACAAGTAGTTATCCAAGGTTCATACCTCCTGTTACCTCCTGAGAGATGAATTACAAAGAAAACTGAAAACACAATTCTGTTGTTTGTCTCAATAATTAAAGTTTCAGACATTTTTTACGAGAAAATACCATAATTTTTGTGTAAACGAAAAAAATAATTAATTACAAGTAACAACATGACCTATGTCTGAGAATATATTTAATTTAACCATGTTCTCATTATGATCTGGATCAAATTGTACGTGATTCCCTAAGAAGTTCCCTGAGCCTGATTTTATTATTATGATTGGAATATTACTTTTTAAGATATTTACGAAAATGTTGAAAAATGCTCACAAAGTTGAAAAAAAGAAGAAAAAAAATCCTGGATCCAGATCTACGCCAAAATTTAATGGATTTGTCTGTGGCCTCAGTCCAACCCCTCCACAATATTTTGTGAAATTTGTTTTATAACTTTTCAAGTGAGTCTGCTGACAAACAAACAAACAAACAAACAGAGATGAAGGTTAAGTTGCTAATTTAATACCATGATTATGTCGATGCCTGGCTAAGTTTTGTCATTCATGGAGGATTCAGCTCTTCATGAACCCACATACATGCTAATGGCTGTAGACATGCAGCTATTAAAGGGTATCAACCATGATACACAGCTTTTTGATATATTTTGTGTTTGACCAGGTGTTTCCTCATGTTAGACTCGTTTCCAGGTGTTTCCTCATATTAGACATGTGTCCAGGTGTTTCCTCATGTTTGTCCTGGACAAATTTGCATTTCACATTACAGATAATTCACAAAGTGTTGTCTACAGTACTTTGAGAGATGTTAACAGAGTCTCACTCTCTTTTCATCTACTCCGATTTGTTCTGCAGTATTGAAATTTGGCACTGATTGATTGATTTATTGGTGATTCAGTAGTATTGATATAATTCCTTAAAAGTACAGAGGTACCCTACCCCAGTCCCCACAAGGATATAAGTACTAGTATGTGTGTGTGTGTGTGTGTGTGTGTGTGTGTGTGTGTGTGTGTGTGTGTGTGTGTGTGTGTGTGGTTTGGTGTAAATATGTGGTCAAGCTGCAGAAATGAATTTGCATGCAGAGTCCGGTCGTGTGTGGTCTGAGCTGTCATGCTGCACTGATCGACATACAGTAAAGTCACCGGATATTCATAATGAACACATATCATGCACACACAGCACGTCAATGCAAATATAACCTCACCACTACCTGTGGCCATGGCTGATGCAAATCACACCTTCATATATAAATCCCTGTTGCTTCAATCTGAGGAGTTCACCTTGTTGTGTACATCCTGCAGACAACTCCAGGCAAGGATTAAGGCTTAGATAACAAAACAAAGGATTGTTAAACTGCAGCCGAGGGTCAGACGACATACTGAGACAACTGTCAGGAGGAGAACAGAAACAGAAACCTTGAACCAGATTGAGCCATAAAAGCCTCATGGAGCTTCATTTGAGGTAAAAAAAAAAAAAAGTCTTACTCTAATTGCTCTAACCGTCCTGCCTCTGCTCAGCTTCATTTGACCACCCAGTTTGCAGATTTTGCATATATTTTTATCCGTAATAGATCAACTGAGCCTTTTTGGGTGAATTTCAAAAGCTAAATGTGTGAATCTTTTCCCCAGGCCCCACTGAAAAACTGTGACTGATTCCGTTCTCTGGCGGAGATGAAGAATCGTCTGATTTGGTGTTTGTGGACATAATTGTTTTCCTTCTCTTTGAACACAGCAAAAACAAACCACAGAGCTGCACAGAGGTTTAAAGTTATTCTCAAAGCTCCCCAAAGATGCTCGGGAGATTTAAATTGGCCCTGTGGGTAATGACGGGTCTGCTGGCCGTCATGACTGTCTTCTTTAACGTCTACATCTTCTTGATGAGTCTGTGGAACTACAGGCAGAAAAAGCAATGGAGTCCCAGTGAAACCATCATCGTGGCTCTGTCGCTGGCCAACGTGGCTCACCAGCTGGTTTGTTACTTCTGGATGACCATGGATGAGGTGGACAGTGAGTGCCACATTAACCAGATGCCCTACACCGTCATGCTACTGTTAGTCTACAGCCTCAAGTTCACCATCATGTGGGACACCAGCTTTCTCACTTTTTACTACAGCACCAAGCTGGTGAACAGCCCCAACCAGTGCTACACCCACATCCAGACCACCATCCTTAAGCACGTGACCTTGGCGGTGTTCCTCATCCCTCTGTGTGGCCTGGGCACCTGTATTCCCATGCTTGTGGTATTTCACCTTGACAACCACACCGCAGTGAACAAAGACTGTGGGGTTCTGGTGCCCGACAGCCAACCCGGTAAGGTCTACGAAGCCATGCACCTCATCCTCGCTGATGTCCTTCCAGGTGTGCTCATGGTGAAATGCTGCATCTCCATCTCCGTCCACCTGGCCATCCATCTCCGCCACATGAAGGCCAGCACCAACGGAGCCCACCGCCCAAAGCTGGGCTCTCAGATGAGGGTGATCCAGATGGCTTTATCGCTCGTGGTCATCTTCATCCTCTTCCTCGTGGTCGACCTATACGTCCAGTACGAAATAGCGGTGAACCACGAGAACATCATTGTGCTCACGTTCTTCTTCACATCCATTTACACGGCTGTCACCGCCCTGGTGTTGAGCTATGGGAAAAAGACTTTTTGGAAAGCTCTAATCCGTGAATTTAACGTCTGCCTGGATGAATATCCGTGTTTGTCTTGTCTGAAGATCCCCGAACAAAAGACAAAACCAAGTATTCCTGCAAAACTTAAAAACTTTTAAGAAACTTTCCTCCTGTATAACCAACAACTAACTAGTTACTAATAATAACTTTGCATCTAGTCTGCCTTATGCAAAGATGTTGTTGTAAATACCACAGTGCTTGGTTAGAGTATCTTTCCCCCGTAAATAGTACACTATTCATCACGTACTAAATAACATGTTGGTAAGAAAGTTTAAAGCAATTAAATTACGATGGGTAGGATTTATCCAACTCGCTAAACAATTAAACGATAACGTTGTTGATGCCTCAGTTTAAGATCACTTTAACGAGGGCTGCGCTGGCTGCAGATGTGGTAATGCCTGCAGATGTGCTAACAGCTGTGGACGTGCTTAACTGTTGCAGGAGACTTTTCTTAATTTAAAAGCTTTTGGTATTATTTTGTTTTTGACCAGGTGTTTCTCTGCATTCGATGTGTTGCCCTGGCCAGCTTTGCATTTCGTATTACAAATTGCAGCATTTGTGCATCGAATATGAAAAATAACCAAACTTCGAATGAATCGTTTGTGTGAAGGTGTCCAAAAAAGGGTCAAAACCCATCTTTAGTGCTAAAACTGAAAGGTCTGAACTTATTAAAATGATTTTAAAATCTGTCCTCCTGTATAACTATTAGTTATTAATTATTACATCATTACGGTGCTAACTGTGTTAGCCGTTAGCACAGGAAGCTGTTCAGTCGCCAGGTAACCAGCTCCAATCACTAGCTCATCAGACTGCACCCATGAATTAATATTTCAGTAGGACAAATAATAGTCTGGTCAGTAAAATAGGTCCCTAAGCAATAGTTCCCTGGACATGATGTAACTCCATACCCATCAAAAAATGTTAAAAAATACATGTGCCTGTGGTGGGAGTACAGAGCATATTAATAAAACAAGAAAACCTGAATTCTTATTTTTTCTCTCCTCATATTGGTTTTATGAGGTTTTTCATGAGGGGACAGGAGCCTGGGTGGAACTGGAACATTACTGCATCAGTTTGGGGAAAAGTACTAATAATCACGTCTTCTCCTGCCCGTTGGTTCGTATCAGAGGTCTGTAGGTCTGACTGTGTCTGTGTGTGTGAAGCTGGGCGTTCCAGAAAAACGCTCTGAGGCTGAGCAAACCTGCCCTGAGTAAACAAAGACAAGATCAACAGACTTCTTCACAATGCTGCTTTAGTTCACACCCTCTGCCTCCACCTAGTGAGGCTCAAAGCAGAGACACAATAGCACCACTAATCCTCACAGAAGCTCTGGAACCCCCAGCAGCTACATGAACGAAGAAAAGACATTTCTCCATTTGATGGAAGGGTAGCAAGGCTTCCACTCTCTGTGGGAGGGGGAGGGTTTGACACGAAAGGGGCAAAAACAGCTCATTATTATGAAATACTATCAAATAAGTATGTCTCGTTATATTAGTATTTACCTCTGTTTGTTTAGAAATTATGTCCTGCATTCAAACATAAAGACGTAACAAAAGTAAAAGTTCATGATGTTATTATATGTTAGTACAGACATAAAGCTCTAACATTACTCATGAAATATACAAATGACGTACGACATCATGTCGCTGTCTGATTGGTTGAAACCTCCATCTACTGCACAAGCCCTCACCATTGTTTCTATCACGGCCTACTTGAGCATCTGTTGTGTGTTTTTCTATTTAATTTCTCACTATTGTTTACCCCCAGCATACCCCAAACATGGCAGCTGAGGGAAAATCCCTGGATGTGTGGTGTCACGGTAACCCAACTTATACCATGTGCTTTATGAACTAGCCTAGCTTAGCCCACCATTACTGCCACACAGCATAACATAAACATAAAGCAGTAAAAAAAAATTACAAATTACTCACATTCAAAAAACAACACGTTTTATCTCTTTCCTACATGTCAACCCGTACGGAACGCCCGGAAGTCTGAGATTTTTTGCATTTTAAAAATGGACATTCAACAGATGTCTTAAAATACAAAATGTCCTTTCCATAGAAGTGTGAGTGATAAGAATAGAAGCCATTTCCCCATAAATGTTGCAAAGGCAAACAACAGGAAGTAAAGTTCATAGATCCCGCCCTTGTGTGAGTCTACGTTTGGTCATACGCATGACGTTCTTCTACTTCCTCAGACGTGACCGGGTTTGAATAAGCAGTCGCCACAATGTGTGAAAAATCAAACAATGAGTTTGTCAACAAAGAGAGTCAAATACAAAGAATGGGTAGAAACATTTGGAGGCGTAAATATTCCTTCTTCAGGGAAAATTACACCCAATGTACCATTTGAGACATGAAACCATCAGCAGATGTCTCTGATGTTAAGAAACACCTTAAAAAATAAAATAAATAAATAAATAAAAATTATATATATATATACAGTACCAGTCAATAGTTTGGACACAGTTTCCCATCCACTTGAATGGGAAACTGTGTCCAAATTTTTGACTGGTAGTGTATATATATATATAGAGAGAGAGAGAGAGAGAGAGAGAGAGAGAGAGAGAGAGCGAGAGAGAGAGAGAGAGAAATTACTCACTTTATTTAATACAAGTACCCCATACTTTAGTACTTTAGTAATACTTTAGTACAGATCTCAAACAAGGAGTAAAAAGTACAATATTTACCTTTAAGATGCAGTGAAATTGTCAAAATAAACACATTTCCCACTTTGCGACTAAACTTTTTGGTATAAAGCAGCGTAAATACTCAATTTACTGAGTACAAGTACCTCATACTTACACTTGAGTACAGACCTTGCCGTGTTCAATCTGTAGAAATGACATTTAAGTAACCATCTGCTGGGTGAAGCTTCCCTTCTGCCTTCCATTGACAGTTAAACAGACTCTGAGTGTCATCAGACTCCATGAGAACCCAAACAGATGTGTGTCACTGACAGACGTCTCTGAATGAAAGGATGTCCTCAGATTGAACACCGTGTGACGATGTAAACACGTCCACAGAGAGGAGATTAGTTTCCATGGAGATGTTCTCAGGCATCCAGCTAAACCTGGCTGCTTTCCTTACATGGCTGAATAACACTTAAAATGCACACGAGGGTGATATCTCATACTTCACTCTCCGACGGGCCAGATTAGTTAGACCAGCACACAAACATCCCATAAACTCCTCCCTGCAGATGGCCTCCTGTGATTACTCCTCTTCAGCTCCTGCATCAGCCACAGAGGCATCCTCCTCCTCCACCCACTCCATCTCAAAAACATAAATCACCAGTTTGTTCAATGTTTTCAGATTGAATGGGTAATTTTTCACGCTATCAGCAGCATCCAAACGAATCGAGCATGAAGCCAAGTTTCCAGTGAGAGCAGGAAGTCATTGATGTCGGCCATCACATGATGCTGGTTTCTAATGTGAACAAGTTATAAATACGATATTACAGTATCATAATACATGTTAGTTCAGCATGGTAGCAGCAGTACTAAAGTGTTTACAGTAGTAAAACACAGTATTACTGCAGTAATAGTGTTCTAGACTGTATTGGTACTACTGCAGTAATACTGTGTTCTACCCCAGCGGTACACAGAGAGCTTACTTCCTGTTGCCAGCAGGTGGCGCTATCACGACAACTTTATATTGTCATGTGGATGTCTTATCATATCGTATCACGCGTGAAATTTGGGCCAGTGGACTTCCTGTTCCTGTTTCATGGTGAAACATCAAAATTCGCTGGTTGTCACGGCAATACCTTTTAAGTTATGAGAAAACTTTTTATAACTTTTCATCCTTCAGGTGTTTGGATTGTACTGACCTCATTTCAAGTCGATTGAGTTAAATCTCTAGGAGGAGTTCGTTAAAGTACACCACCTGAAAATTGCTTAAAAAAAAAAAACTAAATTCAAAATGGCCAACACCCTGTTAGGTTTAGGTCATGGCGCCAAGAGGCTTTTTTATAGACTTTGACATCATACAAATGTGTACCAAATTTCATACTTCAAGGTGAAACACACAGCAGGGGCAGCTTCTTTGAAATTCTCTAGAGGGCGCTGTGGAGCTATTTTGTTACCCACAATCCTGAAACTCATATTAGATCGCAACGTTCACAACTTCAGACAAGTGTACCAATTATAAATCTCTTATCTTTAACGGTTTTTGAGACACTTGTTCATTTTGCAACACTATGCATAACACTTAGCAGAATGCTAATACTTTTTCTGCAGTAACTTCAGTAGCTTCATAATACAGCTGTCCAGAAAATATTATTCATCAATCTAACATTTCTTTAGAAAACTTTTCGTTTGAAGTGCGATGCACATTCTGTTGTGTTCACACCGAGCGTGAATGCCAGCTTTTCCCATGCAAATGCTAACATGGGATAATTTCAGATAGAATAAAATATTTATTTTCAATACTTACCAGATGGTCCAACCTCCTCGCTGATGTTTTTCCAAGCCCCTCCTCTTTTGTCGTCTCAGTAGGTTTACAGTCATGTCGTAGAGCTCCAGGTGTCCACTAAGATAAGCTTGTCCTCCATTTCTGCAACCAGGTCCGAATGTGTAACGTGTGAAGAATCTCAACGCTAATACAGCGTCACACAAATTTATGCAAAGTTGAAATATTTCAGCTCGCATGATTACAATAATAATGCAAATATTCACACCATTTATGTCACACCATTTGCCTCAATCGTAACGTCCAGCGTGAATACACGTCGACTCATGGCTGAATAATAATTTATCTTGACTGTGTGGACAGTTTCGAGATGGAGAAGATGCCTTTCTTTCAACAAGTCTTTATTTTTGTTCAATCATTTCCAGCTTGTTCATAAAAAACATCATCATATATCTCTTGAGACAGTTTGTATAAAATTTCTTGATGTGTATTGTACAAATAATCTCTTGTAAAACCATTTAAAATAAAACTAAAATACTGACACCTTAATTATAGATTCAGTTTTGATCATTTAAAAAAAAAACATCTGACATGCATAGATTCAGCATTTTAAAGGCACATAAACTGTATTAATAATTCTTAAAAATCTGAACAGCGCACATTTAAGCAGTAACTTGAAATTCAATTTATGCTGCAGAAAAATAAACCATCTCTGGAAATATTCAATGAATAAAAATAATTTAAAAATGATCTGATAAAAAAGAAAACATACCAACACCTGAAATATAAAACTAAAGTGATTTTTTTCGGTACCATACAGCCTTTAGAGGTCTTTACCTGACCAGTTTGAAATTTTAGGAGGTGCACTTTTAAACTGTCTTGCTGACGGTTCAATAAGAGGATCGACACCACTCTGATGTCTGTCGATATGAAGCTGGAGCCAGTAGCTTGCTAGCTTAGCTTAGCATAAAGGCTGGAAACAGCAGCTAGCCTGGCTCTGTGTGAAGGTACCACCAACAAGCACTCCAAAGTTCACACATTATATGATTAGTTTACAAAAACCAAAGTCGAAGTAAATGTCTACGAGGATTTCATTTAAGTACGACGTTTGTAAAAGGCAAAAAAAGGTCACTAAATTCTAAATGGAACAACTTCCAGATGAACACATTTTTTACATGAAACTTGCTGCTCATTGTTTGGCCAAAAGGCACTTCAGTGTGTAGACAAGAGGAGGTGGGGATCGAACATCAAACCACAAGTTATCAATCTTCTAATCCAGATTTCTGGACCGTGTTTAACAAAAGATACGTGTTCATTAATGTGTTTCAGTGCTGCTAGATCTCACAGTTTCCAGTTTGTATGCTAAGCTAAGCTAACCAGCTGCTAGCTCATAGCCACATATGGTGCATTCCAGTTGTACTGGGAAGTCGGAATTTCAGAGTTCCCAGTCGGAAATTTAAACTGGAAAGCCCCCTCGAGGTCGGAGACCCCGACCTCATAATCCAAGATGGCTACACCACATATCAACAAAGTGGAGGCTCCAGGTTATTAGCATTTCTGACTCGTTTGTGTCTCATTAAATCAGTCATACACATAGTATTGTCCAACTTATACCTGTAGATATGTTGCTGCCATGTTTGTTAAGGCTACTACCACAAAAACCGTTATCAACTGGTATTCAAAGCCATGGCTATTCTGTCCAGAAATTGTTTATATTCCGAAAGGGCTTTTTCGACTTGTTTAACTGGAACTGGAAGTAATTCCCAGCTCCGACTTCCAAGGTAAATGGAACGGACCATTATTTATGTGCAAACATGAGAGTGGTATGCAATCTTTGTATCTCCAGCAAGAGAGTGAATTTCTGAAAATGCCAAACATTTCCATGTCACCATGATCGGAAGCAGCATCATCACAAAACATCAAAACAAAATCTGCTGCACATTCATCAACGCCATCCAGTGTGTCTGAGCCTGTTCACACCTGGTGTTAGCATCTGTCCTGGGGGATTCGATCACACCTGCACTGTTCTGAATCTGGCTGGTCATCATAAAGTGTCCATGACCATGAGTGTGACTGGATCTAACTGCGCTCCATGTTAACGTTCCTCAAGCAATGGAGGTGTGAGGTATGACAGCGGCGTCGCTGTCCAGTCGGCGCTTTGTAAACGATGAAATAATCATTTAGCGTCTCTGTTACATGGCGGTTGATCTCCTCCTCTGCTCACAGGGTAAGGAGCTCCCAGACCTCGTACCGTCTCCCTGATTAGAAAATATTTGAGTTAGCTGCTAACTGCTGCTAGCTGCATTCTAAATAAGATAAGATAAGATAAGATAAGATAAGATAAGATAAGATAAGATAAGATATCCCTTTATTAGTCCCACAGTGGGGAAATTTTAAATCTTCCTGTTGTGTGTCGCACACATAAAGGCCCATATCCAGGATGCACTATTCGTACAAATTTGTGCACGTTTTCAATGAGCTTATGACGAAATGGTGCAACACCAGCAGAAATGTTTGGGGGCAGTGTAGCTACGATTCAAGCAAGACACAACAAATGTGTACGGACACAACGAAGAAGAAGAAAGTGACATGAAAAAGTGAAAGAAAACTCTCCGTACGCATGTTCTGATGTATTTAAAGGCCTCACAGACCACCGAGTACATCGTTACCTCCGCTTTTACCCTCATACCTTTTTAGCATTTTTGGTGTTGTTGAAACTTGTGTCTCTTCTCTGCCCTCTAGTGGAAGTACTGATGCTGCCGTAAAGACACGTGGAAGTATGTGGCCATGGATGGACACAGCGTTTGAAACCAACGTTTTTAAAAGGAGTATACAGTAAATGAGCCTTAACACGTCATCAAAACGTCACACCTCCATCCTGTCCTGCCGACTGGCTCTTTTTATTCAGACGTTGATTCGACGGCGTTACTAAGGCCGGTGCCAGCTAACAATAACCCCCATTTCACCTTTGTTTATACAGAATAGAGAGGCGCGACAAAGACACAACACTCCTAACTGGAATTTGACATTTTTAAAGACGACCAGATGTAGACGACCTGAGAGATTAAAGTGTAGGAAGAAGTTTAATTACTGGCCAATCTGTCTTCAATGTCTAAATTTAACCTGATATTGAACTCATGGCCTCACAGATCAACTATCAGCTCCATGGGTAAAAACACTCTTTTATATCCAGAGAAGGAGGTGGTTCAGCTTTTACAGCCTGTTCAAGGCGACACAGCTGTGTACAAACGTTATGAGGGCATTATGGGAAAGTCATTGGTTGCCTTGGAGCCGGCAGCAGAGGCAGAAGTAGTAACAGCACCGAATCAATGAATCACATTACCAGAGATGTCAGAGGAGTTGGCGCTCCTTCAGCGTAGCGTTCTAAAAGAATGAGGTCACATGTGGGCCAGACCACCTCTGAATGTGGTCTAAGTGATGGGGTCTTAAATGTGTCCTCACACCTGTAGTGACCAGATCTCTCAGGACGGATGTTTTACACCAGGTCTGAACGCGCCTAAAATAATGTGGTTTAGTTGAACTGGTTTGATCAGAATATCATAAAAACAGTCACATTCTGTTCCTTCTGTTCCCTGCTCTGTATCTAACGTAGCTTTTTCCCGCTGTGGAAAGTTTCCGGTGTGGAATGCCACTAATGGGAAAGTAAAGAAAGTCATCCAGTGTCATATAAAAGCTAAACATTACATTTTAGCATTGGTCGTTCCCTTTCCCTGCAATAAAGTGATAAAGTCTGTACCCTCTGAGTTTTCTTCAAGGAAAAAGCATCCAATCTTTACCTCTTCAAAAAGCTCTGGATCCAGGGCTGTGGTGAGCCTGAAGTCGTCCCTCTCACAACAATAACCTCCAACACATTGTTCCTCGCGGCTTAGATATAAAACAGCTAAGACTTGACAAAGAGCTGCACAGGCTTGCATCAGAATTTCTCTGCATGCATCCGTATCCACAGATAACTGTGCTTCCACCAAATTAAGGAAAGGCCTTAGTGGGGGGTGTGCTCATACGAGGGGAACATCGACTTCCGCGCTTTGGGAGGCGGCGGTGGAGGCTTGCTCTCTATTTTCACTGGTAGCGGAGGAGTGAACTGTGGGAAGAAAAGAGAGAAGGACTTCAAATAAAAGTAAAAACAGAATATCTTAACTTCTAGACGTCATTAAATATGCATTAGTATGGGGGGGGGGGGGGGCTGTTTTCTCACGGCACCTCTGCAGAGTTGTCAATCTCGTGCGGGTGTTTCTTTGGAGGCATGGGTGGGGGGGTCCCTGGGGTGTCAATGGCACTGCCATCATTGTCACTGAGAAGCGAAGAATAACCTGCCACAAGAGAGACGCTGTGAATGTGTGTCACCTGAATTTAGACCAGAATGTGCTTACGGAAGGTTAGCAGGCATTTCTTCCTGCTCGTCTGAGAGCGAGGCGTGTTTTGAAGAGACGGTAAATAAAGAGATGACATGCAGAGCGGTGTTTGCTGTTTGGTGTGTGGGTACACACTGGAGCTGCGTGGGGTGTGTGGGGAGGCTGGTAGCGGGCTGAGAGGGTTGGACAGGCTCAGCTGGGATGAAACACCCTGGAACAGGGAGAGGGTGAGACGTCTGTCTCCTAGCTGAAGACTCTTGGGTCTCTGCTGCTTCTCTGGAGGAGTCTGGAATCAAAAGGCACAAAACAAAGATGCAGGCTAGTCAAGCGTAATGGAGCTACTCCCAAATCTGAATTATAGCTGGAGGAGCACGAAGGAGGAATAAAGAGACTAAAGTTTAGAAAGAGACTGAATAGATTTTTGTGGAGGGATAGTCCTGGTGCCCTGGAAGAGGCAGATCCAGATCCTGATCCTGATCCTGATTCTGATCCTGATCCTGATCCTGATCCAGGCCGTGGAGGTTATGTTTTCACCCGTTGGTTGGTTGTTGTTGTAGATTACTCAAAACTTTAGGCACAAAATTTCACAAAATTTTGTCGAGACGAATATATTAAATTTATGTGTAGATCTGCATCAGGATCCAGAGGCAGGAGTTTCATTTTCCCTGTTTACATAAAAACTTCTGAACTGATTTCCTCTAATCTTACTGGAAGGATGTGACGTGTTTCAGACAAGAGACCATTAAAGTTTGGTGTGGATCGACACAGACTGGCAGATCCAGGAATACAATAACGGAAACTGAATATTTAAGGACGATAAAATCACCTGAGTGGAAGTTTGTCAAATATGGAAATTAAAAAAGCTGAACATGTACAGAAAAAAGAGCTGAACAATAAATCATGTCAGCAAATGAACTCGAACATCATGCTACAAGGAAAACTCCGCCCTCTTACAGAATGTCACTACATCCCATCCAATCAGGGAACATGGACACACCTCCTCTTTACAGGAGTATCCAAAAAGAGATGCTGAAACTGACTTTAGGGTGTTAGCAGGGTGCTAGCTCAAGAACAAACAGGTTAGCATTCTGCTATCAGACTGTGTTTAGTCTCAGTATAGCCCCCATAGATATGACATCATCATCAACCCCTTTACCTCTAAACACAAACTTATTTATTTAATACGTTTCTTTAGTTTATTTTAGAGGTTTTAAAGCTTCTTTCTGTGTCACTTTCATGAGTAACATCAGACATGATTCATGTATGATAAAGAAGCTACAGTTTTAATGTGGACATGTCATTTTAGGGAGGAGAGGATTCATCGACCAGCTGAACAGAAGCCAGCTGTCTTTTTTCTTTTCTTTTTTGCAGTGCTGCTATTTGTGACTGAATTGTGATTCGCTTTATTGTTTTGTTTTGACAAAGATATTTTATTCTATTTATTTAATTTTTTTCATATGGTAAAATATATCACAGAAAAGAAAAATGTTACAGTGTCAGTTTTTCCATCATTTGCAGCCCTCCTATAAACAGCACCAGGCCTTACTTACCTCGTCTACATCTGACTGCCTCTCCAGCAGGACCTGGGATTTGCTCACACTCCACTCCTTCCTGTTCTTTCGGGCAATCCTGTTGTCTTCCTCCGAGCGGGACAAAACCGAGGTCCTGCGATCGCTGGGACGGGACAACAAGGAACTGCTTGTGAATAATCGGGGGCAGAGAGGAGCATTAAGACAGACAGCAAAGGCAAAAATCAGTGTTTAACACGACATGAGGCAAAAGCAGACGGCGGAAAGGAAGCAGGGGGGGAGGATGCAGGGACTGACTCTTGGGAGGAAATGCAGGAGGGTCCATCTGAGGACGCGGAGCAGCTGGAGAGGCCTGAGGAGGCGTTGGACAGGGTTGAGACTGTGGACATGCGGCGCAGGGTGGAGGACATGATGTAGGGCATCACCACTGAGCCCACGCGACTCTTCTTCCTCTCGGTGAGAGAGCAGGGCTGGGACACACAAATGGGATTAAGCATCATCAGGGAATCTTGGCAGGGGAGGAGCACAATGACAGGCAAACTGGGGTTGCAGCGGGTTAGCTAAAGGGAGATTTATGGCCCTGCGCTAACATAATGTACGCTGCTTTGAATGAGCAGTGTTTGATTGCAAGGCAAGAGGGCCGACAGCTTAAGTTGGCACCCTCTTGCATTGAATTGAGTTTGCCTTTGGCAACGCACCAAGGTTATGACGCCATAGTGCTTCTCCACTTTCTCCCGAAGGTCCTGGAAGCAAGTCACCAGACGGTTGTGCAAGGGCTTCAGCTGCTCCGTCGCTTTCTCCCCATGGATGCGAATCCCATCCGCCAACAGAGGGATCTAAACAGGAAGACGGTGAAGAGTTACAAAACGTGTTCTGCTCCTGTGTCAGTCACAAGGAGGGTGGAGGGAGGTACCTGCAGGGCGATGAGGTGTTTAAGGACCTCGATACGCTCGTGGTCCTCCGGGTGCTCCTGGATGTAGGCGTCTGTAAAGAACGCCTGAAAAGGATGAAAAAAGGATGAGCAGCTAGAGCTACAAGCAACAATGAACAGCTTTCCAGTGGAGGCTCTGAGTCCGGCACATGAGTGACCTCTTGTGATTGGACCCCTGTTTCATATGTAAATAAACACATAAACAACCTAGACAAACAGACACGACACATTTAATGTCACTTAAAAGAAGGTCCAAATAATTACACATTTGTTATGGAGAGTGTTTCACAAAGTTTATGTTTCTCCCAACTCATAAAACCTGAGAATTTTTTAAGGGAGTAGCATTTTATACAATTGACTGTATTTGTAAATTATGACATGTTAACAGTCAATAAAATGACTTCCAAGCATGTAAACCTCATCATTGTGAGCATATTAGCATCCGGATGTTAGCATTTAGCTCAGTGTCACAGGAAAGTGCACCCTGCATTTTGGCTAGTACTAATTAGCAAATGCTAGCATGTTAACGGTGTATATGAAAATGATGCACATGGTAAACAGTTCATCGTAACATTAGCATGTTAGTTAACCTTATTATTGTGAGCATACTTGCATTCAAATATTAGCATTAAGCTCGGCCTTACAGTAAAAAGCAGCTAAAAGTATGCTAACTCTTTATACTAAGATGATGCACAAGGTAAACAGTTGAACTGAATATTAGCATGCATCTTAACCTTGTCATTGTGAGCATGTTTGCATCTGCATATTAACATTTAGCTCAGCATCACAGTATACAGTAGCTTGCACTGAGGTTAGTGCAAATTAGCATATATTAGCATGTTAATGCTCTACTAAGATGGTCCACATGCTAAACATTACATCTTAACATTTGCATGCACACTAACCATGTCATTGTGAGCATGTTTGCATTGGATGTTAGCATTTAGCTCGACCTCACATCACAGAGCAGTCTGCATTTTGATTAGTGCCAGTTAGCAAATGGTAGCAAGCTAGCACTCTGTGCGAAGATGGTACACATGGTAAGCAATGCATCTAAACATGTGCATGCATGTTATCCATGTCATTGTAAACATATGCATCTAGCTGTTAGCATTTAGCTCAGTCACAGTGCAGCCAGCATTTTGGTAAGTAGTAATTATCAAATGCTAGCATGGTAGTGCTCAATACTGGGATGGTGCACATAATAAACATTACCTGTTAACATCAGCTTATTAGCATTACTTTTGTCAACACGCATTTGTGCTCATGCACCTTGTTAAGGCGCGGTGCATGCTAACACTTTTAACTTAGAGCTAACAGTGAAGATTTAAGTTTGGGATATTCTGGGGACTTGGATTGTCCCGTACAAGCTGCATGGAGTCATTTCATGTTTGCCTCCTTCAGGCGTTTAGGAGAACGCTGCAACGCTGTGAAGCTCCACAAATGTTTTTGTGCACTAAGAAACTTCACCAGACTTTCCATCAGCATGGTGGTGAATAGACAATGACTGAATCTTCACATATGTGTGAACTGTTCCTTTACACAAAGACTCAAACCTTCTCATAGTTGGAGAAGCCGCCCATGACAGCAGGGTCAACGATGCCGCTGAGCATCATGGACAGCGGGTTGATGGACAACGAGCGGTCACAGGCCTGCTGCTGCACGAGGTTACTCAGCTTTTCATTGGCCTTCTCCATGGTCTCGATGGCGTTCTCCAAAGGACTGATCTCCTCCTGCACACCAGGAGAATCACACTCACGGTTAATGTGAGGACACTGAAGGAAAAAACAAAGTTTGAGCGTCGAGGTTGCTTCTTACCACTGAGACCGACTTGACTTCAAACCATTTCAGGATCCCTGGGAAGTGATAGGCGGTGATGTAAGTCGTTCTCTCGATCCACATGGTCTGTGGGGTAGAATAAATATCAGCAGGACGTTAAAGGGGGACATTTTAGTGTCGTTACTAATCTTCGGAGTGAGACTGCGTATACAGTTAGTTTTAATTTATGAGTGTGTGCCTACATGAATGAGCTCAGTGCTTTAAAGTAGATTTAAAAAGTGCTCACGGCAAATTCATTGTCTGGGTCCTTTTCACCTTTCCTGAAGGGCCTGGAATACTGGAACTGGTCCACTTCATTGGTTCTGTAATAGCTACAAAAGGCAGGGAAGGACATCAGTGAGTTGGACCAGAGATCCATAATTCACAAGAAAATAAATCAGCCTGAAAAGAGTTCTGTAACGCACTTTAATATCTGCTCTGGAACTCCCTTGTCTTTGAACTGGTGCGGAACAGTGAGAACAGGTTTGACAGTAAAGCACTGGATGTCTGAAGTTCAGCTCAGGACACGACCAGGAGGAGCAGGGAGGACGAGTCACAGTGATGCTAGCAGCTCTATGAGGCTATATCATTTACATTCTTATGTAGCTGATTAGCATGCTAACATACTAACCAGCAATGAACACAAAAACACACAATTTAAAGCCGAAGTTTTGCAGAATTTATACCATTCTAGTGCTAGTTTATGACTGGCACATTGTTTTTCTCATGCCCAGCACCCACGTTACACAAGAAGCAAATTGGTGTTACATGAGGTGTGGTCAGGTGTACACTCTGGTTACACACTAGTGATGCACAGATCGTCTCTGACATCATCACATTTTCATCCACCTGAACCAATTTAGAGACTCCTCCCTCGTGGACATGTGACATCACCTCTAGCGGTGCCTCAGGATTTATCAGGAGGACGTCTGTTCTACTCCAAACCGTTTCACTGTGTGAACCTGGACTGTTGTGTCACAGACAGCAGAGACACACTTCTGGTTTCTGCTGCTGGGGGATCGCTGCAGGTGATGTCATCAATATTTTCCTCATTAATGATGATTATTTCATGCTAGTTTTATTTTCCATCTATGTTCGTCTGTAATATATTTTCATCCTTATTTTTACTTCTATTACTATCAAGTGTTTTTATTCTCCATCATATTTTACATTCATTACGACACTCCAGTTTAGGAACCATCAAACTTGTCATTTTTCATCCTGAGGAGGAAAATTCATCCAGTAGTTGTTGAGATATTTCACTTAAAAACCACAGCTGTGAGCCTCTTTGTCTTCTTGCTGTTAACATGGCTGATTTAAAAGGATACACTGTCCAGGTGAGTTGCTGATGTTGTCTCCAGGGGGCGCTGTGCTGGTCATCCGGGCGGCGTTGGGGAACTGAGACAGCAGCTTTAAGCTGAAGTCTTCCAGCCACTCGTACTCTTTGCCTCGGTAGATGAACATCTTGTTCTGAAGCAGAACGTTTCAACAAGCAGCACAGCAGAAGAAACGTCATCAAAACCAAAGTCATCACATATGAGAGGTCTACCTGTTGACTGTTGTTCATTTTGACATTTTCGTGTCTCATCAAGAAGCAATAATCTTTATCACCATTAGTGCTGAGAAATGCCTCTAAAGCCAGTTCATTGCATTGCAGGCTGATGGTTTCATGATTTATTTAGAAGTAATCAGTCTCTTACCCTGAGGAAAGAAGGGAATCCAAGGCCGTAGTATCCTACAGCGAAGTATTCCGGCTGAGGACGCATCGCATGCATGATATTCTCATAGAACTTGGCTTGTTTTTTCTGTGACAGGAGAGAAAGAAGATGATTATCTCTCCTAGAGATCATGTTTAAAATCTCTTCAGTCTCTTAGAAATTAAATCCCAATAATAAAGAATGCATCTGCTCCCATTTTCTTCTTTGTAACTTTATAATCAGACTCTTCTTTTATTTATTTGATTTTGTTTTATTAGTTCTTGTCTAGCTGTCTTGCTTCTATATTCTGTTTTTAAGTTAACTTCTTTAATTAACACTGAGAAGCCAGAGTCTGATTGTACCTGGTATGATGCGTATAAACCTAATTATCTCAGGCCGGAACGTAACTATAGTCCACTATGACTCATCAGACTGACTTCAACAGCCTCACTGAGGCAGTAAAAACACAATCCCTCTGCGTTCAGGTTCACATCAGCTGCTTTTTCAGCGGTTCAGGAGCGACAGCGTCTGAATCTCGATGCAGGCCTCCTCTTACCAGCAGCTGGCTCAGCTCCATGAAGTCAAACATGTGGCACTCGTGCATCTTGGCCAGCTGCTTGCCCAGCTCAATGGCCTTCTCCCACATCTGAGGAGACAGAAGCAAGAGGAAGGGAACAGAAATCATAAAAACACAGCAACACGAGCGTGATGTCATCGGACTGTCCCCGCCCCCCCACCTCACGGTTGATATGTGGGTCAGATAGAAACCTTTAATTAACCTCCGCAACAGTTTCACTACTCAGGGCAAACATTTGTGCACCAGCTGACGTTGGGAGAAGTTAACTCTCACCTTGCCTTTGTCCAGGTAACATATGATCTCCTGGATGAGCCTCTCCTTCAGCTCCTGTTGGGTCCATACATGGTCCCCATCTCTGGGTATCAGATGAGGGGCGCAGGGTTTGTCAGACCACTGAGGACCAAATTAGCACACATACACATTCAGATAATCAAGCATGGCAGACCGAGCTAAGATACTGTAGGGTCTCATTTATACCACTGAGGACGAAGATGTAATCTATAAAAACAAACCCGACGTGTTCATCGGGTGAATATTAGGTGAAATTAGAGTGAAATGAAGCTAAATTGTTTAATGATGCTTCTCAGACATTCAAATTTGACTTAATATGTTTTATATTCACATTATCCTAAACATTCAACACAGCAGTTATTACCTCCACCAATGAGAGATGGAAGATGGCGCCCATGTTTGTTTGTTTGTTTGTTTGTTTATCTCAAAATGTCGACACCAGATTTTGGTGAAATGTTCCGGATCATAATCCAGATCTAGATTTAATGTGGAGGGGGTCATGATACTGCCACCTATAGGTAGCTGAGATAATGCAGATTCAGCCATTAAATAGATTTATGTATCTGTGGAAGATAAGACTGTATATCGCTGTGACTCATGTATGATCCTGAGATGGAAGAGGAGAGTCCAGAGTCCAGCCATATTGAAACAGTATTTTTACAGCATTTTATCACAAAGATATGAACAGAAACGTTGTGAAAACGTTCCAGTGCGTTCATAGACCTCAGAGGGTTAATAACGAGTCCTTGAACCTCGGCCACAACCTCCTCCATCTCCAGGTTTCCTGCTGGACTGATTTGTAAGGTACTGATTTTTCCGCGTACACTTTTAGCACGGATTCTACCCACTGTTTCATAAATGAGACCCACAGGATGAGAAAGGTTTGTCAGAGACCTCCAGTAATTCAGCATGTAGCAGCAGAGTGTAGGCCGCCTCGGTGTAGTTCTCACAGTCCAGGTGTAAATCTCTCAGCTTATACAAGTACCTGGTTACAAAGGACATCGGTTATACACACATATATATATGAACAATATCATCCCTGCTGCTCCAAAGTGTTCATTTCTTTGCAGATGACATTATTTATTATGTGACAGTCTCCTCTGATAATCTAATGGATCATTAACTTGTATTAAAACTAAATGTAGATTATTCAACCTACTACCCACCTCCCAACCCTTCAGGGAACGGATAATGGAATAACTATGACGCAAGTATCGAGGTCAAAACTGGATTTTTGTATAGAAACAAATCATCTTTTTCTTGTTTGTTGGAAAATTATAAAAATCATTCTGTCTCTCGAAGACGTTTAAAATTGTGTCCACGCATTTGTTACTCTAAAGGCTGGATTACTGCTATACGTTACACTCTCCCTATTTAAACAGCTGGGTTGGTTCTTTAACAAAAGGGAAGCATGGGTTCTATAAAAGCTACCTCTGCTTTCTGGTAGAATTTACCCACAAGCCCCAGACACAGGACATTTAAACATTAGTCTACCTCCAGTTCAAACTGAACTCTGCTGCATAATAATAAAGTTAGGGTCTCTTACTTCACTTGATCATTCTAAAGGTTGTACTTGTACCTGTAATAGTTTTTCTACATTGAGATACTGTACATGTGTCCATGTTCAAACTGTTCTTCTTCATTTTTAAACACAGGCCTCTCTCGAATAAGAGATCCAGATCTAAATGAGACCCGTTTAAATAAACCATTAAATGCATTTGGTCCAAAACGTCTCCGTCTGTCCGACTCACCGGATGTAAATGTCCTCCCTCTTTTTTTCTTTGTAGAAATTCTGCAAGAGCAAAACGTTAATTGCACATTACAGCCCTCGAGCGATTTGCAGAAAAGTGCAGGTAATTGCTTCATGCACATCAACGTTGACCCCTGGTCAATGCAGGCCTACCAGCACGTTGACAGTGCAGCTCATGCGGTGCTCAGGACTTTCGTCGTGAGTGATGGTGCGGTACGCCAGCAGATTCTCCAGCAGGCTACTCAGCAGCAGGGCCAGCTCCTCCCCCGACTGGGACAGGTATCTGTGGCGTCTGCAGTGCTCCAGTAAGCTGCAGACAACACAGACCCATCACAGATCTTTAGGTTCATCAGTTCCCCTCCTGGATGATGTGTGACTTATTTCAGAATCGTATCTCCCTCCATTAAACTGTTCGACTGGTTGATTTTATAAGTTTTGTGACATCATATTCTCTACATTCTGACTGTCAGGTGGGTTTTGCCCCAAGGAGCCACCTGATTAGTTTATGCACCACCTTTTTGGGTGGTGTCTTTGTCACCCTTTTTACAAAGAGATCACGTAATAGCACCGCAACGAAGAAGGCATAACACCGCTTCAGTTTAGATTAGATTTAGGTAGCATAATGGTGTTATGTGACGTTTTAAATATACGTTGAGCAACACTTTGCAAACAACAATCAGTTAGCATCCCTGTTTGATGGCGGTTGAGTCGCAAAGTCAAAGACATTTTTCAACATATAAAACAAAACAAAACAAAGGGACATAATATTGATACCTAAAAAGATGTAGACCCCCTCAATAACACAGGCTCTGTTCATTTCTTGTTAACGTAACCTCCCCTCCTTTTCTTTTCTTTTTCTTTCTCAGTGTAAATGAGTGTGAAATATGTAAATGTACATGCTTGTGTGTATATTGTATAAATTTTTTTGGAAATTCTCCCTGCATGTATGCATTTATGTTTTTAGCATTATTTTACTTTATTGTATTATTATTTTATTATTTACTATTATTATAATAGTAAGTATAAGTAGTAGTATTATTTTATTATTTACTATTATTATAATAGTAAGTATAAGTAGTAGTATTTTTTTATTTTTAAAAGAAGAAAAAGTCAACGACATTTTCAGTTTTTGGCTCTTCTTTAAATTAGCTGCTAAATGCTACTAGCTGCCTTTCCTCCCAGTTGTGGGTCATACACATAACTCGTCATCAAAGCGCACAATCTCAGCTTTCTGCTCGTTTGTCTCAGAGCAAAGCGTGAAGAGATCATTTCACCTAAAACAGGGTTTCTGCACGTTTCAAAAAGTTCAATATAAGACTTTTTAAGACCTTTTCAAGACTAGTATGAATTAAATTTAAGACCTAATTTCACATCCATACTGGCAGAAAAGGTGTGCCAGATATGAAAGACAATCGAGTCCCTGTTACTTGTAAAGTAAATTAATTTGTTCACAGAACTGTGTGTACATAATGGTGTATACTGTGTACAATTATGTGTATGTTTTTAATGCGCGACAGAGGGATTTAAATGAGCTTAGTCAAAGTGGCGTTAAATGAAAGTTCATATTAGACCTCATACACTATACCTCAATGTATTTAAGATTTCTATTTCTTCTATTTCAAAGATATTAATAGAAATGAAGAAAACTGTGCCGCAGAGGCGTTGAGGCAGCGACTGTAAACCATGAGGTCATGAGTTCAATACAAGGTTAACTTCAGCTCTTAGACCGTCATTAGAATTATTTTCATCTCATGTCGTCTGTCTCTGGTTTTCTGTCCCCATTATGTTTAATTTAGTGATTTTTTGCTTCAGGCTTTATTCAACATGTTTGAGCTTCTATTTTTTTCCAGCTTGTTTAACATCTTGTCCGTCTGGTTCCTTCAGGACTTCATCAGAAACAAGACTGTAAAGACGTTTGTTGTGTTTTTGAAGTCATCCCCTGTGGATTCCCTCTAAACACAGAATCAGTTTTCCATCACTTAAACCACTTCCTGTTTGATCTGCTCCTCCTTACGTTTTCTCCAGCAGGACTTTGTACTGCTCGTCCCCTCGGCCCCCTTCTACCTCTTGATCCAATTTTGTTATCAGCTCGTTCTCAAACTGCAAAGATAAGAAGGGCATTTTAAAAAAAACACGCCGTCGTACGCGCCTCAAATGTCACATTTGGCCGAGAGCAGTGGGATTTTACCGTCTCAAACGTGCGTCCGGGACTGAAGTTGTGCTCACACTGCATCATATCGAAGAAGATGGGGATGGTGGCTTTCCTCAGCTCAGGCTCAGGCACCAGAGTGACCTCCAGAATGGGCCCCACCATCGCTGGGATGAACTTCATTTTGTGTGGGCCTGAGGGACGACGAACACGATCACGCACAAATATCACAGTCTGATATGAGAAAGCAATAAGCTGCAACTTCACTTCTCAACAAACAGGACAGATCTAATAAGGTGCAGACAGAACATATAAAATATTGTCCTGTTGTTCCTTTTGCATCACTGGAAGGCACTGAATAAACACCATATGATGAAAATACTCACCCAGATTGTACCACATGTCTCTCATCTTGAATCCAATCGTCTTCCTCATGTCTCCGTACCTGTGATAAATAAAATGAAGAGCTGTTTAATTAACTTCTCCCTGTTAAAGCGTCTCTCTGATGAATCTTAATGATCTCACTTGTTCAGAATCTTATTTCGTTTCTCCTGAGAGAAGGACTCCAGCTGCAGCGTCTTGTGGGTGAGGTATGCCACGGTCAGATAAAAGTAGTTATTCCACAGCTGCGAGGGGAGCAGGGTTTTCAAATATTAATACCTTCATTACCTTCTCATAACACCAGCTCCTGATTTGGTCTATAATGTAATAATTGCAACCTTCTACCAAGGCAGGGAAGGAGACACACCTGCTGCTCAAAATGTGCCTGGTCCAGGAAATACATGTTGAGGACGTCTGAGTACTGGTTGATGGCCCTGAGGAAGACCTGCATCTGCACCAGGTTCATGATCATCCAGTCGGCGGGGAAGACGTTTCCCATGAGGTCCTTAAACATGATGAACGTCTCCATGAGGAAGTCCTGAGGGGCGGCAGAGGAGTGAAATCTTTACTGCGAGCGTAGAAATACAACATCCACACAGCAGCGCTGCTACATGTCAGACACACATAAAGCTCCCGCGGCTTAATGGAGGCCCGCGGACATCCTCATCACGTCAGCCCAATCCATCGTACGAGACGTCTGTAATCAATGATCCCTTAAGGAGCAGTAAGTGGGCCGGCTGCTTTAATACATGTTATTGATGGGATGTTTCAGGACTAGATGTAGCCGTGGGGGGGGAGGAACCAGGACACTTACGATGATGTCCTGTCTCGTCTTGAAGGTGCTGATGTAGTGGGCGTAATGCATCTCGTCCATCTGCTTCAAGATGGCCGTCATGCAGGCGAGGTAGTGACCCTGAAGAGGAAGAGTAAACCGTCAGTTATCGTCTTAAAAGACTGTTGAACGACTACAGATGGAAGAAAAAATATTCAACCCTCATTATTTATCAGGTTTAATGAAAATCTACTATTAATCAGCTGGAATAGATCGATAGATATTTTCTACATTCATCGCAAAATACTACCTTTAACCTTCATAGACTTACTGTAGCACTAGAAAGTGTTAAGGCCTAAATTTCTTCAGTTATTGGTAGTCAAAAAAAGGTCAGTATTTTAGTCCAGTTTAATGAGTCTTTTCTAAGACATCAGGTTATTATTAACATTTCAGACCAAACCAATATTTTTATCATTTTCCTCTGATTTCACTGATTCATCAGATTTATCTGATCATGATCTGATAAAAACAGGTTGAATGATTCAGAATACAGCTTTGCACAAAGTGTCTGGTCTGATGATGTCACTTTAAGGAACACATCCAGACATGGAACATGTTCTGATTGGCTGATTTATTTTGAGCCACGCCCAGCTCCAAGCCAGCGAGCCGGGCTTCTTACCCATTTAAAGTCTGACAATAGGTTTAGTTTATTAGGATCCCCATTAGCTGCAGCAAATGCTGCCGCTATTCTTACTGGGGTCCGATGGTTTCAGCCCCTCTAATCATTGGTTTACCAGATAGCTCCAGAGCTCCAGATATCCTGAGGAACCTTCTTAGGGAACCAGCTACTAGATGGTTCCATTAGTCTTTGGCTCCTATACCCAGGTCAGACCAGCTATTAGATGGTTCCATTGGTCTTTGGTCCTATACCCAGGTCAGACCACACATTTGTACATCAGGACCTCTGCAGACCTCCACCAGAGTTTCCTCTGGCTCCACCCTGCCCAGATATAGTCCACCATCTTTAGGGTCCTATCACATGTGCTCAGGCTCCCCCTCCCTGACAGAGCGGTGAGACGGGCCGGTGGTGATTTAGAGACTGCAGTCGTCAGTAAAAGGAGACTTTTGGTTAGATTTGACCAGTAAACCTGGTTTATAAAAGGGGGGGTTGATTAGTTTTACTTCCAGCTGTAACGTTGAAATGATGCTGAGGATGGAGCGATGAAGGACGAGGCTCAGCCCAGTCTTACGATAAGAGGAGATGATCTGTCCATGCTGATGACGGTGCGGTTGACCCTGCGAAGAAGACGCTCCATTATCAGCTGGACGTGGCCTCTGGTCGGACCCTGAACAGACAGAACAGATTAATAGAGCCTGACTGTATGTTTGAATTCACATTGAAAACCAATCTAGTTCATTTAACCTCATTTATCGCGTTAATGTTGGATTATTTATAATTTGTACCTGAATTTAATAATCCTGTGTCTGATGTGCAAAATGTTCTCCACACTGATTATTATTTATTTATTATTTTTACCGTTTCTGTACGTAGAGGGAGCATAAATGGGCTTTAACACTTATAGCCTCCATGTGTCTGCAGGTGGATTCTCCTCACCACGTCCTTGTGGTCCAGGTTGTCCAGCACCATGCTGAGCAGCTGACCGCAGGCCTCGTGGTCAGGTTTACAGGAGTGGTCGTCCAGCTGTCCGCTCAGCTGATCCGTCACCAGCGGCAAGAGAATATCTCGACAATCTGAGGCGACAGAGAGTTTCCCTTTAATGGACCTGACAAACTGTCGAAAGTTTCCTTTGTGAGTTTTCAGAGCCTGAGGACTCTTCTTACCCGGCTGCCTGAAAAGGTCACTTTCCACCATTTTACACATGCAGCCCAGCTTCTGACGCACGAGCTGCGAGTCAGGAATGCTCTCGATGAACTTGGCCAGGAGAACGCTGAGAGCAGAACGGCAGAAAAGAGAGAGACCCTCATTTCACATCTTGTAATTATAGTCACAGAGGGCTCCTGAGGAGGACATGTGGTGGGTTGATTTTACAGCAGCCTCCTTTATTCAGAGTAAATATGATCATTTGCACCGAGAAGACAGGCAATTATCGTTTCCCACTGTGCAAACCCTCCGGAGAGTTACCTGAGCTCCACGGGATCAAACACAGTCTGAATGTCATTGATGATGCTGGGGAGGTATTTTAATATGGCTCCCTGAAAAAAGCAAAGAATCAGGTCTCATCAGGCTGAAGCATGAGGAGAGTTTTCATTCTGGAGTAAAACGTGCTTCTCCTTCACCGCTAAAGAGAAACTCTCCAATAACGACTGATATTTTCATGACACTTAAAATGTTCCCATGTGATTTTCAGCCACCATCAACTCCTCCTCTTACCTTTATCTTCACGCCCTCGTCCAGCGGTCGGTCCATGAGGGTGTTGAAGGACAGGAAGAGGGTACGAATGGAGTTGAAGAAGGCGTCTCCGTCCTCGCTGTTCCCGTAGAACCTGAGAATAAAGGCATTAAGACATTACATCACCAGCGCTCCTCCTCAGAGCATGGACAGTCCACAGGTGTGTTGGCGCCTCCCGTACCTGAAATAGAGGACTCTGGACTGGACGATAAACCTGAACAGGTACTTGAGAGCTTTGAGCGCAGCATAGAGCCTCTCGGTCAGGGCGGGCTCCTCGGCGTGGCCCACATAGTAGTTCAGGACCCGGGTCAGCTTCCTGAGAAGTGAATGAGTCTAGAATCAGTAATAAGGGGGGGGGGGCAGGAATAAACAGTGTGAACGGAGACTCACATGTAGGCCAATGTGGCGCTGAAGTGCTTGTTGATGTAGGTCTCCAGGACCGGGTTGAAGTGCTGGAATTTGATGTCACCAATAAGTGTGATGATAAAAACCTGAGTGAACAAAACCAGAGCCTTGAATTCAGATTCAGATCTCCTGACATCGAAGCCTGTTTCTGACAGATTTAATGTTTTACATTATGTCTCTTTAATAAAAGTGTTTTTTGGGCCGTCAGACACTCCTGCTCCAAACAACACGTAGAAATGAGTTTCTAATGAGTTTCACTGTTTCCCGTATCACAGCTGTTTTACTGCTGATGCTAACTAAATGTTACGGCCCCAGTGCTGCATATGTGTTTGCTGTGTTCTCCTTTGCTCCTGCAGGTTACGCCTCCTCTCCTCTCCTCTCCTCCTGCAGGTGAGGCCATTCAGCCATCAGGGCCGCACCTTCAAAAGCCCGATTGCCAGCATTTGTGCTGTGTGTGGGCAGCTTGTGTTGCAGATCGGCCTTCATTTTCTGTTGAATCATTTAATTTTGGTCATTTATAAACCAGTTATTTTCTGATTATCAGCCTCTGTTTCCTTCTTCTTCTTTTTTTAAAATCCCGGTTATTAAACTTTATGTGTTACTCCCCTCATCTCCTAGACTCATCGGGGATGTAACACATGTTGGGTCTCGTGCAGGATTTGAACCCGGGACCTGCTTCATATTCAGGCCCACAGATGAACGATGAACGTTTGTCTGATCACGTACGGAGTGTTTACTCCAAGCCGTCATACAGAGGATCAGGACTGTTAAATAAACTCAGACTGGATTCATAGTTTTACCTTCGTCTGTTCAGGTGAAAAGTGACACAAATACTTTTGTAAGGAGTGACAAAAACAGAAGAGTTTAAATCTTTTCAGTTGTTTATAAATCAATCTGTGTTTTTGGCCACCGATGTGGATGAATGATGTTCCCTCACTATGTGGATCCAGATCCAGATCATAATCCAGATTAAATCTCTATGTAGGAGGGGTCAGTATGTATCAGATCACAGTAACAGAGAGGTAGAGACCTGTTAACATCAGGAGGGCATATTTTGACATTTTTGTGAATTTCTAAAAAAATAATGAGATAATAAAAAATAAATTAAACATATTTAGTCGACTGATATTTTTGTATAAAGTAAAATATTACGAAATATTTCAATGGATGCATATTTAATGGCTGTTTTTTCAAATAATCCACTAGTTTTTGTACAGATACTGATTTGTATGTAAGTAATTCTGTTTTATGTGAATGCAATAATAAAGTAATAATATAGTTTTAATGATGACGGCGTTGATGGATGTAAATGTAGAGCCTGTGTCACATTTTAATCTATTGCAGCATAAAGTTTTAAGATGTATTTCATCTACAGTGAAATTAAACCCCCCAAATTGAATTTTAAAGGTTTACTCCCACTCAGTATTTTCTTTCTCAAGGCGTGTGAAGAATTAACCAGGATATTTTTATTCAGTAGGATGAATGTTATTCTACAGCCTGATACAACGGTCATATTTTTAGCAGAGCGGAACACAGAGAACAATTCTGATTTTAAGCCAGTGAAGGGCCAAAAATACGAAGTAAACAATGCACCATTTTGAATTTTGGGAACGGGTCTTCCTAAAGGGCTTCCTCAGATTTCCAGGCCACACATGGCCCCATGCGCATGTGCAGCAGTTTTAAATCTACGAGTACAGGGAGAACACGGAAGAGTGGACGACCTAAAAGAACAGATAGTGAGGAAAAGGCTTCGAGTATCAGAACAAAAGAAACGGAGAGTAAAACTGGTAAATACTGGAGAGCAGAAGGATCGATGGAGCGACTGAAATCTAAATCTGATGGACACACGGCTGGTTTAAGAGACAGGAAGCTGCAGCGAAATGGTGGCCTGGTAGGAAATCCAAAACAAACCTACCCACAGAATTCACTTTCATTAGTGTTTTAGTTTGAATTATGTATTGAAACTTGACCAAATAATAAAATGATATTTATTAATTGATATGCTGCATTTTGGGTGGAATGCATTTTGTACGCCTAGGCTGTTAGTTGAGAGGGAGAATAGCTTTAAATTGTTGTTTGAATGACATATAATCATGAACTGATTCCATCCGTCTGCAGTGTCTCTAGAAGGTTCTGGGATGTCGGTGAAGCTTCCATTGACACTGAACAGAAACTCACCAGGGCGTTGAACACCAGGGTGTCGTAGGTTTCCTTCTCTGAGGTCTCCATCATGATGTTGAACAGAGCATCGAGGGTGTCCTGCAGAAACTGTGCAGGAAACAAAGGACGTTAGACAACATGTATGAAATAAAGCAGCACATTTAATTCAACATCCGAGACTCACTTTGACAATCTCACTTCCCTCCACCTCCATCAGCCTCTGCAGAATCTGGTCCAGATCCTCAGGTTTGGACCTCCAGTTCAACAGGCCCAGTAAATCCACTGGAGGAGAAGCAGCAGAGTCTCAGGACTCAGCAGTCAACATAACGGCGTAAAAGCCTGACAGACAAACAGAAAAGGTTCCTACGGTACCGTTCTGGGTCAGTTTGGTGGAGCAGGTGAGCGTTGCGATCTGGAAGCTGTCCTTCGTCACAGGAATCACTCCTGAATGGTGGAACGTTTTCCCCGTCTGCTTCTCCTTCTCCTCCACTTCAGCCCAGGTCGCCGGTAAGGTGAGGTACACCTTCGCATCGTCTGCCTTTTTCACATCAACCTAGGAAAGCCATAAAATATGGACTATTGATCACCAGACATCTCATTTCATACGTATTGATTTGAGGAGTGCATAATCCATCTGCTCCAGACACATTTCTGTAATTGGATGAGAACAATCTGCTGCTCGTATGAAGTAAATGAAGTTTCAGACCACAGCCAGCACCTTATAGACGATCAGTTCATGTCTGCCGTCTCTAAGCGTGGTCCCGTCTCCTCTCATGAGCCGGATGAAGGCCATCCCGAAGGGCTTCTCCGATTTGTCCCGAGCTGATGGACACACAGGGGGAATAAACTGCATTTAACAAGCCGGCAGGATTTCATGTGGGCCTCTCTCATACTGATAAAGCAGAGTCACTCACAGTCCTGGGAGGATCTGTGTCGAAACATCACCCTCAGGTGGCAGCGGCACACGTCTTCTATGGGAATAGTTACCTACAGGGAGGACAGATAAGTCAGGGGTGTGAATATGGGATTAGAAATGAAAGAGAAATGAGATCTGAGATTTGTATGACGAACACATTCTGCTGCGGTATCATCCTGAGAATAATTCATTGTACTGAGCTGTATCTGAACCCGTGGGTCCTTGACCTGAGCTTACCTTGACTGTTTCATTCCAACAAGGCTGCTTCACCTGGTAGTAAATCACAGACTTGTACTCTGTGATACCGTCATAACCTGCTCCAGGAAATATTGCTC
Source organism: Chaunax sp. Z400 (assembly GCA_037577475.1). NCBI lineage: Eukaryota > Metazoa > Chordata > Actinopteri > Lophiiformes > Chaunacidae > Chaunax > Chaunax sp. Z400. Next base: position 1,765,932 of record CM075187.1, read on the forward strand.
TCTTTAGGGAATAAAGGAAGACGATCAGGAGGCGTGATGGGAACAACATAAATCTACTTTTTAAAAGCATAACACTGACAAATAAAAAGGTATCATAGAGAAAGTGTCTAGAAATGACGAGCATCAAACCACAGGTACATTTCATTAAAGACAGTTACAATAAAGTTTGGTGAAAAAAATATTGAACAGTTATGTCCCGGAAACCCTGACGCCGCGGCAAAAAACGTCTTCCCCACTTTTAAATTCAACCAAACTTCACCAAAAGCCTAGAAGTACCAGCTTTTGATTAACACTTAAACGCAGCATGTATGACCTGGAGATTGAGAAGTGACTAAAACACAGATTTAAACCAATCAGTGAATGAATACAAAATGATGTCAGACACATTTATTTACATAGGAAGCTTTTTAAAAGCAAGACTGATCAGATCTGTGAAGTTAAAGGAACAGTTCACCCTAAAATTAAAAGTCAGGCAGTATCAACCTTGTGCCGATGGAAAGTCAGATGGACATTCTTAGTCCTCAAACTTTTCTGGAGCTGCAGAGTGAAACAGCGCTGCAGCATTCTCCTGAAAAACTGTGGACACCACCAGATCCCAAATTTATTTTAAAAGATTTTATTTACACCCCTTTTGAAGCCAAAATGTTCACTGTAACCGCTAATAGCATAATAATGCTAATAGCACTAGCATGCACGCTGTCTTAAGTAGGTGCACAGGCTTGAATGCTGACAGAAAGAAAAGAGTCCAGATCATGCTAACGCTTTTAGCCTAGCGGCTACAGATTTTAAAACAGGGAGTACTTAACATATTTTCAAAAGAATTTTTTATCTTCTGGACGCTCGTCATCATGTATGGAGTAGTTTTAGTTTGTTTGTGATCCAATTGTTTGACCTTTGGAGATTTTTTTTTCAGTTAGCTGCTAACCGCTGCTAGCTGCCTTTCAAATCTCCCAGTTGTGGGCCATGCTGCTAGCACGGCTAGCTCATAAAATAGAGCTAATTTGTTGTATTCGCTGGCCTATTTTACCTCCATGGGGTTGCTTTCATCATCATGCACACTCAGGATGACCTCAACATTTTTCGGCGTCTTCTTTTTACCACGGTCAAACTCTCCCTGCAGCAAGGTGACATAAATATCGTTCCTCACGATTCCTGGAGAAAGGACGACACACCATCAGCCGCCTGAGCCAACAGCCTCTTTCACATTTGTGTAAGCAATTAAAATGAGCAGGACTCCAGCATATGTAGGGCAATGCCCAGCAACAAAGACTGTAACCCACCTGGGAGGATGATTTCTGGAAAGCCCATCTTCCTGACGATAGCCGTGCTGCGGTCCACAAAGTGTGGGTAGTCCTTCCTCACTTGGGCGAGATCCCCCGCGAGGAGCTTCAGGGTCACAAACAGCCCTGCCAGCCAACATGTAAAGAAATTCAATGAGGCAGAGATCAAGAGGACCCACCCTGAAGACCCCTCACACATCATTTATTTCCCTTAAAAACCTAAAGGTCAGATCAGAAGTCTCAGAGGAACACAGCTCTCCGTTTTACCCTGGCCTTTGTGATTGACCTCCCGCGTGGCGATGACTTTGTTGAAGACGGCGGTGAGTGGCTCGTTCTCTCCGATGACTCGAGACGGGATCAGCGGAGACATGATGAGCTGCCGCTGACGGATGTAGGTTTCCATGGCAATCCTGGGAGAGAAGAGTCGGGATGAGAATGAGAAAAGGAGCAGCTAGCATCTCTGACAGGTGACAAGCTAACGGACGGAGATGGAGAGGAAAGGTGACAACTGTAACACAGAACTAGAGGTTTACAGCAGAACTATTCCACCTCCATTTATATCAGGTTTAAATACAGAACGGGGGTTGACTAACGTTGCTTCCAAAATGTGAATTTTTATGACATATTTTTTATGAATGCAGACGAAATCATGTTCGCTGTTTACATATTAGTGTTTCTGGAGTAAAAGTGACAAAACATTTCCTGAACATTTAATTTTCAGCTCTAGAGTTTCTTAAAGCACAAACAGAATAAACTCTCCAGCCTCAACAAGTGACTTTATATTTAATAACGTGTGTGTCTGTTAATTATGTAGTGAATAATTATAAATGAATAAGAAAAAGAGCATGCTAACGATATTCTAATGAACAATGGAAAAGTATTTATATCTCAGATATAAAATATTACTCTATAAATGGAAAACTGATATTTTATTTGACAGTTTTCTTCGTTGGTTTAATCCATGGATTCATCACAGCTCAGTGCTGACTGAGAAGAAAACTGGAATTATTGAAGTCTATCGACATTTTGTTTCCTTATTTTATTTCTCATTAAATTCTAATTAAATGCCAGATTTAATACATTCTCTCCAGTATTAACCCTCTGGAGTATGAGGGCATTTTAAAATATCTTCATAAATTCACTTATTCAAGGTATCTGCAAACATAATACCTGAGTGTCTCATATCCACAAATGTTTTCCCCAAATCTAACCCAAAAGTCTCCTTTTACTGACTCCTCAGTCTCTAAATGATCGAACCTGAATCTCATCAGAGACACATTTACAGATCAGATGTTATTAAAACACTGAGACAACCTTCATAGAAAATCCAGAGAAAATCTCTGGTGGGATCTGAAGAAGGTGGTTACAGCAGGTAAACCAGGAATATTCCAGAACTGGAGGCCTTTGTCCATGAGGAATGGGCTAAGATTCCTCAGGAACGCTGCCAGAAGCTGGTGTCTGGATCTGCATCAGGTTTGCAGCAGGTCATAGCAGCTAAAGGGTCTACAAAGAACTAGAGACGCTGGTCATGAAGGATCATTTAGAGACTGAGGAGTCAGGAAAAAAACACTTTTAATATCTGTTTATTGATCTATTTAAACTGTTATTGATTATTACAGCTGATCAAGGGTAGATTTTACCAATAAGTCTGATATACAAAGGGGGGTTGAATCATTCTGCATCCAACTGTATTTAAAAAAAATCATCCTGACTAAAAGTCAAACCTACAAAAACATGTTTCTGTCTGTCCTTCAGAAGCAGTGAGAAGGTTAAAAATGTGCTTTAGATGTTAGAATCAGATATAAATATATAAATGTCTCAATCAGTCTAGATATTTTTGGGGCTCGTTCCCAGAGGATCCCTTCGTTGTGCAGGTGAAAATGTGGCCTCGAAGCGTTAGAAAATAAATTTGTCCTTGAAAAGCAACACAGGGAAATGTTTTCCTTGAAAAAGCCGTGAGGGAAACTAATCCTATTCCGACTCTCCTCCATTACTTGACAAAACAAGGCTGGTCCTGTTAAAAGCAGAAGTGAGACAACATCAGATGACTTACTGCTGAAAAGGGATGAAATGCTGCTTGTCCTCATCGTCTGTTTTGCCGTGGGCGACATCTGTAATGTCCATCACTGCAGTGACACAGGCAACATCACAGTAAGGCAGCAAACTGTTAGGCATAAGGACATTTACCAGATAAACATTTACTGCATAAACAACAGCGGCATAGGAATAACTTTAGACGTTTGCAAACTGAGCCAGGTGTTAGATCTCACTCACCTGTTGCCTGACGCTGTAGACATCAGCAGAGGAGAGCAGATTGAACGCTGCCTCGGAATCGTTCATTCCACCCAGCTCTTTTCATAAAATCTTTATTTTCTCCTGGCTAAGAGGAATGTGACTTAAACCTTCTCCCCGACTCTTAAACCTTCTCCCTGACTCTTAAACGTTCTCTCCGACTCTTAAACGTTCTCTCCGACTCTTAAACGTTCTCTCAGACTCTTAAACGTTCTCTCAGACTCTTAAACGTTCTCTCAGACTCTTAAACGTTCTGACTCTTAAACGTTCTCTCTGACTCTCAAACGTTCTCTCTGACTCTCAAACGTTCTCTCCGACTCTCAAACATTCTCTCCGACTCTTAAATGTTCTGTCTGACTCTTAAACGTTCTCTCTGACTCTCAAACGTTCTCTCCAACTCTTAAATGTTCTGTCTGACTCTAAAACGTTCTCTCTGACTCTTAAACGTTCTCTCTGACTCTTAAACGTTCTCTCTGACTCTCAAACGTTCTCTCCAACTCTTAAATGTTCTGTCTGACTCTCAAACGTTCTCTCCAACTCTTAAACGTTCTCTCTGACTCTTAAACATTCTCTCTGACTCTCAAACGTTCTCTCTGACTCTCAAACGTTCTCTCCAACTCTTAAATGTTCTGTCTGACTCTCAAACGTTCTCTCCAACTCTTAAATGTTCTGTCTGACTCTCAAACGTTCTCTCCAACTCTTAAATGTTCTGTCTGACTCTCAAACGTTCTCTCTGACTCTTAAACGTTCTCTCTGACTCTCAAACGTTCTCTCTGACTCTCAAACGTTCTCTCTGACTCTCAAACGTTCTCTCTGACTCTTAAACGTTCTCTCTGACTCTCAAACGTTCTCTCTGACTCTCAAACGTTCTCTCTGACTCTTAAACATTCTCTCTGACTCTCAAACGTTCTCTCTGACTCTTAAACATTCTCTCTGACTCTCAAACGTTCTCTCTGACTCTGGTTTCAGTCCATTTGCTGGAACAGCAGAGGAAAGCATTTCTCATCAAATCCACTAATCATCTGGCCTAAAACAAAGAGACGGGCGCTAAACCAATTTCCTCCGACTCCTTTGCCAAGGCACAGCGGAGGCATTTTCTAGGTCATGAAGCAGGTGTTCTCATTTCACTCGCCACATGGATCCTTCATTTTTACACCTCAACAGAACTATTCATGCACAGGCAGCACCAGGGAGGAGGGCCTCGTTTAATAAATTCACTTCTGTCGTGCTTAAAGGTCTGAGGTGAATGATTTAAGGGGATTTAAGGGCAGGAATTAATATTACATTCATAGTCTTATTTCATTAGTGTCAGTCTGAAGGGCAGCTCTGTACAAACACAGGAAGTCATGATGCCTTTAGGGTTAAACAGATACAAACCCCGACTAAGATTAAGTGTTTTATTATGTGACACAGATCTGGACATAGTGCATAACACACACTATGATGATATCATCCGATGACATCACCTTACTGAGATCGGCCTCATGCTAAATTATGTACCACCTGATTGGTTGACCCTGTAAAATCCCTCTGGAAAACATCTGGAATCATGTGTTTATCATCAGTAGATTTCCTTTAATGGAGGATCTGGATCTAGTTTTGGTCTAGATAGAACTTCTTACCTTCACAGATACATAACTCCATTAAAAGAAAAGATAATGAATCTGCATTATCTCAGCTACTTATAGGTGTTACTGTGACCCAATACATACTGACCCCCTCCATATTCACATTTTATCTTCTAACTTCCGGGATAATGTCTACAATGATTGGACAAAAATGACACAATGACATCACCATCAGCTCTAGAACACATCACAAAGTCTGATCTGGATCCAAGTCATATTCTGGATCTGGTGATGTTGGGCTCACAGAAAATTCACTACGGTGAGATAACAAATAATTATGATCCAGACTGACCTGAGATCAGATTGTAGCTGAAATTGATTCAGTTAGCGTTAAAATTTATCTTCAAAAGTTCCTGATCCTGAAGAAAACCACCATTAATGAAATCCAGTTTTTCTAGAATAACTATCAAACTAATAATCATACCAATGTGATCCAGATTCTAGGGGCAGGTTTTCCTGGTCCAGGATCACATGATGAGGGTCAACTTATCAGGGGGCTGGTGGTTTTAGGTGATATGACATCATGGAGAAACTGAGCTGCTCTCTGAGTCATGTCTAGTTTTTCCTGATATTGACAGAATGTTTAAAAAAAATGTGATCCACATCCATGCCTGAATATACCTGAATAGCTATTTAACCATTTAGAGACTCGCTGCGATCAAACGAGTTTTTGGCCTGTAGGGCAGCCTGTATGGTACTACATCACATTAAAGGCCCACTCATGCTCCCTCTACGTACGTAAACGGATACGTCCGTCCATCTATCCGTCGACCCGTACATACTTCCATACATCCTCTACATCGACATCAATACAACCACAGTTTCGACAAAACAAATATAGCAACGGTCGGAGGAGGTTGTGATGATGTACCTAGTAAATACAAAGCAGCAAAAGTGGAGGTAACAATGTACTCTGTGGTCTGTGAGGTCATTAAATACGTCAAGACTTGAGGACGGAGAGTTTTTATCCTTTTTTTAAAAGTTATTTTTGTGGCATTTTATGCCTTTAATGTACAGGACAGCAGAAGACATGACAGGAAATGTGGGGGAGAGAGTTGGGGTAAGACATGCGCCAAATGGCCACGGGTCAGAATCAAACCCACGCCGACCGCTAGAGGACTATAGCCTTGGAACATGGGGCGCACGATCTAACCACTGCATCCCCTAGCTTTTACACTTTATCGCTTCACTTTATTCTTCATTGTTTCCGTACATATTTGTCGTGCCCGGTTTGAATTGTAGCTACACTGCCCTCAAACATTTCCGGTGGTATTGCTCCATTTCGTCCATATCCGTAAGCTCTCCAAATACATGTCCGATTACGTACGGAAGGCTCTGGCTGTCTCCGTATCCGTCTTTAACGTAGAGCATAAATGGGCCTTTAGTCCACTAGAAGAGCATCCTAGATCATCATTGTAATCTACACCCACACCACTAGATGGCACTAAATCCTCCACAGCGGACCTTTAAATAAATACTAGGACATCTGACAGCAGCTCACCGGCCACACCAAACGGTCTCCTCAGTCCTCCGGTGTGTTTCTTGCCCTCCTTCAGCTCCATGCTGCCCACTCTGATGATCTGACAGACCAGGAAGAGTCGCTGCCTCATCAAGTCACTGCTGTTCAGGTCCTGGACACAAAGGACACGCGTGATTTATAGTTTGATCGTCACATACAAAAGGAGGTGGAGTGTTTGTATGAGTAGTTTTATGAATTCATATGGATGGAGCTGCAGACCAGACAGACGATGTAAGAGAACGACGGGATGCAGTAAAACCCTCAACATATGAGATTTATAGCATTTTTAGGTTTTTATTTTATCTCTACCAATGAGGTTGTATAATAGGTTTGTTTGTTTGTCAGCAAGATTACACAAAAAATACTAAATTTACACAAAACTTGGTGAAAGGAAGAGTCAAGAATTAAATATTGGTGAGGTCGCAGGAATTTAAAAAAAAATATTTCCAGCATTTTCCAGCATTTTGAGAAAGGAACAATATATATATTCTCAGGATGACCCTCCGTAGAGCGAATACCTCCGTCAAGGACAAATAGTCCTACATATCGCAGAAAAAGACAAATGGAAGAGGTCCGACAACATTCATCATTTATCATAAAACATGGACATTTTCACATTTTAAAACCTTAAGTACACATATCTGTTAATTTACAGTTACAAAGGCCACAACATTAATAATAATAATGAACTTGTTCCTGATACAGTAGATACGGATTAATATCTGGATATGAACCAGACTATACACACTCATTGAGACCATCCATCCATCCATCCATCCATCCCCTCCTATCCCAGGTCGGGTCATGGTGGCAGATGTCCCTCCTCCCATCAACACTTTCCAGTTCCTCCTGGAGGACCCCGAGGCGATCCCCGGCTAGATCAGACACTGTATATAATCCCTCCACTTCTGGGTCTCCTCCTGGTTGGAGGTGCCCAGAAACCTCCAAAGGAATGCACCCAGGAGGCATCCTGACCAGAAGATGTTGAACCACCTCAACTGGCTCCTTGTGACGTGAAGGAGTAGCGGCTCTACTCCAAGCTCCTCCCCTATCTCTATCCCTCTATTTTAGCCGCTGGTATCCACAACCACATTCTTTCAGTTATGACCCAGAGCTCATGACCACAGATGAGGGTTGGAATGTCGACCGACTGGTAAATCCAGAGCTCTGTCTCCAGACTCAGTTGCTCCTTCACCAGTACGGTACAACACAAAGCCCACATTACTGCCGATGCTGCATCAAACCGTCCGTACATCTCACACTCCATTTTCAGGTCACTCTTAATAAACACCTACTACTTAAACTTCTTGACTTGAGGCAGAAACTAGCCCCCGACCCAGAGTCGTTCTCCAGCAGAGAACCTCAGACCTGGAGGCGATGACTCTCACAGAAACCAGTACTGCTGAGGGTCATGGACTGATGAAGCCTAAAGAACATCATCATCAGCAAAGAGCAGACGTTCGTAAATGGGACCCTCTCCTGAGCCTGACCGCGCCTTGAGACCCTGTCCACGAATAAAACCCAATCTGCGACAAAGGGACACTTTGGACACGAATATGGACACAACACTCACTTTGGTTACATGAAGACCGGATGGTACCCCATACTTTAACAGACATCTACACCATGAATGTGTTATTTATCACGATTTATTGATTATTTCCTGAGAAATCAGGAGGGAAAATCCTGGATCTATCGCTCTATACAGATTCTTTTTTTTTCATGTCTCATCCTTCCACAAAGTTTTAACGAAATATATTCATTAGTGTTTTTTTTGCGTTATCCTGCTAAACAGACAAACAAACCATACGAATAACATCTTTGGTGGAGGATATAATCCATAAATCACATATTGACGGTGTTGAGACCCAGGAGTGTGTACAGTGTGGTGCAGATCCAGATAATTATCCCTTCTTCTTTTATTTTTCTATTATAAGACCTAAACAGATTGGATTGTTCGACCTTGGTGGAGATATTCACTCGACTGAGTTCAATCTTAAAATGAATTTTTTAGAGTCAAAGCAGTCTTGACTTGTGTGCTTTGAGAAAGTGAATATAAAATGTTGCCTCTTTCCCTTTAAAAATGTGGTTTCGTCGCATTTTCTGCCTCTGGTTCCTACTGGAACACATGTCGATTAACACGGTGACTTGTTTACCTGGAACTGCTGACTGTGTCATTGACAGAAACAGCAGCATTACAATGGAGAAAGTGTCTTCAAATATTCAGAGATGTGCCGTGGATGTGAGTCATTCAGCGAAACTTTGAGAAAATTAGAAGTAAATTGTCTTTTGACACAGTTCTCAGGCAGCGTTTGGATTGTTTAAATCTGAGGCACAGGGAATACAGTCAGAGGGCTGGGACTCAGTTACCGTGAACAGCGCTGGCAGGTTGTTGAGTTTTTCAATTTCTTTAGGCATCCCCATACTGTCCCACCGCACCAGGAAGTTCTCACTGCATGAATTTAAATAAGAATTACAATCAGACATGGAGAAATAGAAAAATACAAAAGAAACTAAAATGAAAACTTATTTTATTTCTCTTATCTGTGAGAATCCAAACAAACAGACACATCCATCAGTTTTATTTATTCTGTTTCAAACCAACACACACCAACTAACATGACCCCGTTCTGTTTTTATCTGATGACATTTTGTTACCTCGCCTCTAATCAGCGCTCTCGGCTTCCCTGCTGCCCCCTACTGGACATCTGAACCATCAGTGAGAGGGGTCATAAAGAAAGCTCCACAACGAGGGTATTCCTCTGCACAGCCTTCGTTTATCGACCCTGGACAAACCATGAGCATCATAACACCACTCCAGTGTGTGATTTTAGATAGCATGCAGTCCCTCTGTGATGTAACACAGCAGCGTTGGCGTCTGGTTGCATGGCGGTCCCAGATCTCACACCGTCTCCGCAATTTGAAGACAATGTTCTTCTTCTCAATTAGCTGCTAACTGCTACTGGCTGCTTTCTAAATCCCTCGATTGTGTGTCGCACACATAAAACATTATCAAAATGACACACCCCGTCCTGTCCTGCCGTCTCACCAGCTCACTCCTTTTAAGAAGACGTAGACCCGCTGCTGTTACTACCTCAATGACGCCCCCGTTAAGACTTTAGCCTCTCTCAGACAGGCATTGCACAACAGCGCCAAAATGATTTCCAGTCTCCGTGACCCCACGGTGTGTTCAAACTGGACCAGACCAAAACCTCACAACGCCACCTCGGTGTGTGTTCAGTGTTTGCCGGCGTTCTGCAATGTAAAAACGTGTGACGTACGACGCGAAATGAACGCAGCATACGGACCCGTGTATAAATGGGTCTTTATACAAAACAGAGAGGTTAAATAAAGGAGCAACAGTCCTGCCTTGAAGAGGCGAACAGGGGCCGTATTTAACGTTTTGTAACACGGACATCACTAACTACTGCTAAATGTACGTGCTACATAGCCATGCAGCAAACAGAGGGGAGTGTTTAAAATGCTAGCACAAGAGCTTCGGACCGCTGGGAGGAGGTGGTTTTGAGATACGCTTCAAAAACGCCTCTGAAAAGCAGGACAGCAGCAAAGTAACGTGATGCTCCTGTGGAGCAGGGCTGCAAATGGGGCAGTCAAAGGTAATTTAAGGAAAAAGTGGGGCGACTGACAGAAAAACACAACGTTCAGCACAAGTGAGGAGCGCACACCAGCAGCACCACACCACAGGAAAACAACGAAGTATCACTGAGTGATCAGTCCCTTAAACAACTCGCCACTGAAATCATCTGACTGAATTTCATGAACCCCCAAATGACATCATTGATGGCGACTTGAGGACAAAGTGAGGCACAAACCTGATGAATTCCGACCGGTCAGGGTCATACAGAGACATGAGCAGCTCGGCATCTTCTCCGATGTTGCATACAAAGTTCTTCAAGTTCATGAGCAGACTGTAGGTGTGAACCGTACTGAACAGGGTCTGACGCCGCATTTCCAGGTTTTGGAGTCGTGTCTGTAGAAAAGCAAAGCAGCAGGCTTTACATACACTGGACAGAAAGTGACGGACAGTATGAACAAGTCTAAAATCATGCCTTCTCTTCTTGTATCCTGTTGTCGACGCTGCGTGAAGCCGTCTCGTGTGCGCGGAACAGACTGACTGTGCTGGTCCAGTCGGGATCCAACGTGTTTCCTGCTTCGTCTCGCACCACCAGGTCCAACCCCAGAATCCTGAGCAGCACAGAGGATCGGCATCAGTAACCCAATAGATCTTTACGATGCTGTTTATGTCACACAATGAGGAAGCAGGATTCCTACCGGTTCCCATAATCGATCTTTGCTGTGACTTTCTTTTTGAGCTCCACCAGGTCGTCTTTCGGCAGCGTTCCTGACACGATCTGGGATCGATATTCGATGAGGCTGTAGGCCATCTGCTGAACACCCCTGAACAGGGTGGTTTTGTTCGCCTGTCAGATAAAGGTGTAGTACAATAAGAGAGATGTAGAGGACTGGGGCTGATCAGAGAGGAACAATCTGCACCTACCACAAAGAGCTTGTGCCATATCTGCGCCCATTCCCTCAGAGTCGCCCCGAGCTCCTGCACCAGGGGTAAATCTGCTGGAATAATTATTTCCTGCTGGCTACCGGCCACAAAAAGAGAAACAATCAAATATTGGAAAGGTTGTTCATCACTCGGTTTATATGAATCTAAATGGATTCCTGACTTATACTAGATTGTTTCCCTACATGACCAAGACAAGCATCACTGAACCCTCACTTATGATAATCACAATCACATCAGCAAACCAAGAGCAAACTGGATTATCATCACAACGTGTGACATCATCTCACCCTGTTCCCTCAACCGTAGCCTCTTTTAAGTGGATGTAGGACGCTGGGAAGATGCCCTGAGGAAACGATGAGGTCATCAGTTCATATATATATATATATATATATATACATACATATATATACAGTACCAGTCAATAGTTTGGACACAGTTTCCCATCCACTTGAATGGGAAACTGTGTCCAAATTTTTGACTGGTAGTGTATATATATATACACATCACAGCATTGGTGACAGAATAATAACTTAATAATGATGCTCTTACCTTCTGTGACTTCTTGCGTAGCGTGTAGCCTCTGTACCAGCCTGAGGAAAAACAGACCAGCAGAGAAGAAAGTTAAATTCAGCCTTCATCTCCTCACCTCCATGTCGAGGGAACGTTTGTTGGTCCACAAAACATTCTGGAGATTCAGAACAAAACAGTGTTGCAGAATTCTCATGAACTGAAGGTGGAGGCCGGTTTAACAAAACAAAAAAAACATAGAGAGATTGCATATTGATTTGAAAATACTTTTATTTACACTCTTTTATAGGCTGTAAACTACAAGTGTCTCAGATCTCATCTTACGCAACATCGTACATGGAGGTGGAAAGGCAGGACGGAGCTGCGATGTTTTGACTGCAGGACATTAGCTCCGTATTTCTGGAGGACATTTTCTGCTCATTTATGTTAAGTCAGGTGTTTAAGCGACGCTGTTTTACTGTGAAACTCCCGAAATGTTCGTTGGACTAAGAAACTTCACCAGACTTTCTATCAGTAAGGATTCAGAGCGAGTAGATAAAGACTGAATTGTAGGTTTTTTTTCCGTTTACATCATCATGCAGATGGAGCGAGGGTTACTTCAGCGTCTCATTGAAGTTCCTGTGCCAGCTTGCTTTAGAGGAAGAGGAGGCAGGATGTGTCGGGGCCTGTTCAGACTCACTCACCTTCCAATTTCTCCAGTATGTGCACCGTGTCTCCGACCTGCAGACACAGCTCCTGCTCACCGCTGGGATCATAGTTGTAGATTGCTGAAGGACAAAGCAGGACTGTCTTATTATGAACAATACACACAACATTCAATAAAAAAACTGTGTCTTTCCTCCTCAAGCTCTAGTGGATTAAGAAAATCCCTTTCCAATCACTCACTGCACTCTCTGCTTTTAAAAAGTTCTGGATCAGAGGGTTCTCCAGGGAGAGGGAAACCAATTCAACCTCCTTGCAGCGGGAACAGAGAGGATCTTGAGCTGTGATTTATTCCTCGTCTCTGTGGCAGCAGGGTGTGTGTTTGTTCAGCAGTGTGACTCAAACCTTTAGACCATTCTGACGATTCTTAATTTAAAGTGATGGCCTGAGGCTGCGTTTAAGGGTCCCAGGAGACGGGGACAGTGCTGCAGCAGTCTGCTTCAAAAGAGAGGAGTTTAAAAAGTCAATGACATCATCTATATTCTGATGTCATCGCACCACTGTGGTCAGGGTCAGGGTCTAACCTCAAGCCCTGCCCTCGCCTTCACTTTATTGACTTTATCAGCTTTCATGGAGGCGACTTCCTGCCCTTCCCTTTGGCTCTCCCACCTGAACAGGTATGGGAGGAGACCACACAAGGTTTCACATTCAAATCAGTTGCAAAAGAGAAAGCCTGGCAGACAACGGTGCAGCAGCGGGGCTTTGTTGTGGCTTCAGGGAGAGCTGCAGCCATTCGCTCTCACAATGCGATAGAGGAACTATGAGCACAACTCTGCCCTGACTTGCATGGTGATCATGCTTGTTGCTGGAGGGTAGATTTCACAGCACGCTTCAACTGGCTCAGCTCGTCACACCTCAGTCTGAATACCAAAACCTGACATGACTGAATGCCACTACCCTCCTCTCCTCACAACTTCCTCCTCCTCACTCGGAGAATTTTCTAGCTTTCAAAAAAAAAACACATTTACCCAAATAAAACATCTCCACAGGGATGAAATCTGTTTTTATGTGTTTGTGACCAGCTGCTGACTTAAAATAATAGTTGAAACTCACGCTGGAAGAACTACGCCTCATCCAGTCATCAAAAGGAGAAGACCTAAAACCTCATGACAGTTACTGTAAACATCTCATCAGTAGGAATCAACCATCTTTTATCAGGGTCAATACCGATTATTAGTAATCAAGAAGACTGATAACTGATATTTTAGGCCTATCACAGTTATTACATCACATGATGACAGCTGGTTGAAATACAAAGTCGTTTCATGTTTCAATGGTGCTCGTTAATGACGTTTGTTGTTATTCTGCTATGGGTGGAGAAATAAATTAGCCTTTAGCGCCTCTGTTTATCTCTGGAGGTGCTTAACTTTTCGATGATGTGAACCATGTGCTGTGGACACATTTTGGTTTGAAGCCAAATGAAAAGGAGAAGCTGATACGTTGGAGGAGGCGATTACTAAAAAGGTAGCAGTCACAACCGCTAATACCACACATCTAATAAACCATCAATGGAGCACAGCGTAGCGCTAGTGACACTGCTAGTTTGTTACAACACATTTTCATGCCTGGCTCCTATGTTGTGTAGGTCATCTGTGCGTCCATGTTCACATTTTCATCAACCCACCTGAACCAATGAACCACCCCGTGTGAACCTGGACTGTTTCACTGTGTGAACCTGGACTGTTTCACTGTACGAACCTGGACCGTTTCACCGTATGAACCTGGACCGTTTCACCGTATGAACCTGGACTGTTTCACCGTATGAACCTGGACCGTTTCACCGTATGAACCTGGACCGTTTCACCGTGTGAACCTGGACCGTTTCACCGTGTGAACCTGGACCGTTTCACCGTGTGAACCTGGACCGTTTCACCGTATGAACCTGGACCGTTTCACCGTATGAACCTGGACCGTTTCACCGTGTGAACCTGGACCGTTTCACCGTGTGAACCTGGACCGTTTCACCGTGTGAACCTGGACCGTTTCACCGTGTGAACCTGGACCGTTTCACCGTGTGAACCTGGACCGTTTCACTGTGTGAACCTGGACCGTTTCACTGTGTGAACCTGGACTGTTTCACTGTATGAACCTGGACTGTTTCACTGTGTGAACCTGGACTGTTTCACTGTACGAACCTGGACTGTTTCACCGTACGAACATGGACTGTTTCACCGTACGAACCTGGACTGTTTCACCGTATGAACCTGGACTGTTTCACCGTATGAACCTGGACCGTTTCACCGTATGAACCTGGACCGTTTCACCGTATGAACCTGGACTGTTTCACCGTATGAACCTGGACTGTTTCACTGTGTGAACCTGGACTGTTTCACTGTACGAACCTGGACCGTTTCACCGTGTGAACCTGGACTGTTTCACCGTGTGAACCTGGACCGTTTCACCGTATGAACCTGGACTGTTTCACTGTACGAACCTGGACTGTTTCACCGTGTGAGCCTGGACCGTTTCACCGTATGAACCTGGACTGTTTCACTGTACGAACCTGGACTGTTTCACCGTGTGAACCTGGACCGTTTCACCGTATGAACCTGGACTGTTTCACTGTATGAACCTGGACTGTTTCACCGTGTGAACCTGGACTGTTTCACTGTACGAACCTGGACTGTTTCACCGTGTGAACCTGGACTGTTTCACTGTATGAACCTGGACTGTGTGGGACCTTTAGGATGTGTAGTAGAACACAGAACATTCATTAACATTAGATACCGTCGGCGTGTCGGAGATTTAAATCATTAATGAAGATGCTGTGCATTGTGGGTAAATGTCACAGATGGTGGAGACACACTTATGGTTTCTGCTGCAGGTGATGTCATCAATATTTCCTCATTAATGATGGATTATTTCATCACCTGCATCCCATCAGCTGTTAATCAGAATGATCATTTTTCTGATGGATCTGCAGACTGTGATTGGCTGCATCACTAGACCTGTTAAACACACAGGGATGTGCAGCAGCCCTCCTCCTCCTCCTCCTCCTCAGTTAAATATGGCTGACTTGACTCATACGCAGTCAGATGGAGTTGTTGATGGGACAGAGGATTGGGAGACTGAGGCAGAGGGTCCACCAGGACCACATACCTGTCCCTCAGTGAAGACCAGTGACACCATTTAAATAGCAATGCTCCAGGCCTAGTCTTGTTTAAGGAAATTCAGAATACACTTCTTGTTCTTCTATTGAGTCATTAAATCAAAACATGCTTGCAGCAATTTTTTAAAGTTTAAAATCACATGTATTCAGATCTGGTGGGTGTAAGACGTGCAGTATGTAGTACTCTCTACCGATGGCCAGTCTAGCTTAAAAAGAAAACACTCGTAAAAAAGAGAAATTATTTGTGCAGCTAGAACAAAAGTGAATGAATGAAACATGGGCTGAAGAAATGACATCTGCCTCTGGTCATGCTGAGAGACAATGGTCCATTCACCAAGATGACCGTTTCAGCCTGGCAGCAGCAGCCTGGCAGCAGCACAGCAGCAGCCTGGCAGCAGCAGCCTGGCAGTGTGTGGTGACGCCACGCTGTGTAAATAAAAGCATCAGCCTGAGCCTCCACTGTACAACTCAGATGCACCATATAATACTGTAGCTGCTGTAAAGCTTCTATGTGTTTCTCTCATTCCCAACCAGTCAGCCTGATTCATCCGACATTATTTATCAGACAAGTAGATTAGAAAACGATTAAACAACATCATGGCTGAATAGTTTGAACAGCTGCTGGCAGCTCAACATAATTCAATAAGAGTCTACTGTTCTCATCACTGACTGTAAGCAAAACATTAACAACGTGTTCAAAGTCATGGCCCGGCAAACACGTCCTACTTGTGTTTGCCGGGCCATGACTTGGATTACTCAAGATACCCGGAATGTGACTGATGCTTAGTGCGAATCTCCATATTAATAATGTAAAAATCAGTCAGGGGTGATATACACATTATAAATGGACTGAGACGTAGTAGTACTTATTTACTTATTTTGTAGTCGTAGTAAAACCTGTAGGAGTACTCGTAGTAATAGTAGTAGGTCCAGTTTCCTTTTGAGGGTCTCAACTGACAAAATTAGCTGAACATGAATGGACCAATCAAAACAGAGGAGTGAGCTGATTGGAGGTTTAATCAGCCAATCAGCATCAGCTGTGTGTAACTGTATCTGGTCCTGAAAATGCCGACTCATTGAGGTAGACAGAGAGAAAGCCCCTAAAGCACCACTGGAACCAGAGCCTGATCCAAACCCTGTAGGTGGTCTTGTTAAAATGAGACACCGTCAGCATCCTAAGAAGCTGCTGAACATGTAGATCTATCATTTGTATGGATCAAGTTCAAAATGTCAACATGACAGCAGAGAGAAAACTGCTACTGTCTGCTTTCCTCCACTGTTTTCAGCTCAAAGTTCAAATGGGAGCTGATGAGGCAGTTGGTTGGACTTCCTGTTGCTCGGGGCCTCCCTGAGCCAGAAGTGTTTGTCTGTTAGCTTCCAAATTAGCATCACTAGAACCAGCACAAATTTTACTACGTTTTCATGTCAACATTATGGATGTGGAGTAAAAACTGAGGGAGTGAGAACAATTTAAAGAGAAGATTTTAGACCATTTTACAGCTGCCCTCCACTCTAACGATGATGTCACCACTCTAACGATGATGTCACTATAGAAGAAGTAGTGCTTTGTTCATCAGGCCCACTGAATAAAACAAGTGTAAAAAAAAAAACATGCACACAAAAAAGAAATTATGCAAGATGTAAAAGTCGGCCACATATCAGGTCCACTGAGTTCATTCTGATTGTCATGAGGAGGCATACCTCCACCAAGACCCAACAACAACATGAGGAGGCATACCTCCACCAAGACCCAACAACAACATGAGGAGGCATACCTCCACCAAGACCCAACAACAACATGAGGAGGCATACCTCCACCAAGACCCAACAACAACATGAGGAGGCATACCTCCACCAAGACCCAACAACAACATGAGGAGGCATACCTCCACCAAGACCCAACAACAACATGAGGAGGCATACCTTCACCAAGACCCAACAACCCTACACATCATCAGTCCCATTTATGCTCCCTCTACGTACGTAAATGGATACGTCAGTTTTTTCTTCTTCGTTGTTTCCGTACATATTTGTCGTGCCCTGCTTGGATTGTAGCTACACTGCCTCATCCATTTCTGGCGGTATCGCTCTGTTTCGTCCGTTTCTGTAAGCTCTCTGAAAACCTGTCCGATTACGTACGGAATGAACGCAGAAGACGTACGGAGGACCCTGTCCGTCTCCATATCCGTCTTTAACGTAGGGCATAAATGGGCCTTTAGATAGACTAGATCTGGATCTATCAGAATCAACTAATAAATCATTTCTAAAACTGTAGGGGCCGACTCTGAACCCCATTATCTCATTTGGGACATAAATACGACTCCTGTTGTTTACAGAACATCTCTTCAACCCTAAAACAGTCAAATTTGGTTGCATTTTGGCTTTTTAATTACACAACAACTGTGGTTTCAGGACCTAAAAACACAAACTTGTGAAAACTTTGAAACTTTGCTGTGTAAGTGGGCAAAATGCAACTCCTCTGAAAACGATGACGACACTGCCCCGCTTTGCACATGCCTACTACAGATCCAGAGGACAAAACAACAACAAAAACAACATCGGACTGTCTTGTTTGTTTGTGCTGCAGACTCTGCTGACTTTATTAACGCTCCTCCAATGCAGATTTCCTACAGCACTACTGAGATCTTATTCTGTGGTGTTGATTGTGACAGGTTACACTGCCAGCTGCTGGCCTGGCATGCATACAACGTCGTCTTCAACTGTTTTTGCGGATCCATGTGGATGGGGGTCAATTCCTTTTATAGGGCCTAAATTTTTGATTTTTTTGATTGATTTCTTTAACTGACACCTATAGTTTATTGAAAAATTCATGAAAATGTTAAACTCAGGTCATGTTAACAGAACCACCAAATAACCTTGGATCCACATCCTGATCGAGGATCATCCCTCCACTCGTTCAATGACACCTGGTTGAGCTTTTTAACATATCTATGGAGACAGATAGGTCTGATCACATGACATCACACCTCCGGTGGAGGTCACAGTAATAACAATGCATTTAAAACAGTAGCATTCAAGCACATTCATTTCCAAGCGCGACCACAGCATGGAGAGACACCGTTTATCTACAAGAAGCCATTAAATGAAACTCTATTAAAGGTTGGTTTTGAGCCAGTTCTCCTCCAGCAGGCGGGGCGTTCCGGTAGAAAAGCCTTTCGCCTCCCGTCTTCTGTCTAGACAGTCAAAAACGATCTGTAGCTCTTAAAACTGAGCTCCAACTCCAGGCCCTTAAAGGTTATCCATATAAATCACATAGCTGGTTCCTCAGGTTCAAGCTAATAAAGCAAAAAGGGATTAAAGAAGACCAGTGTGGTCGTCTTTTCACTCAGGTTAAAAACCCTGAGCAATTAAACAGAAAGAGAATTACAATAGTCTTAACTGAGGGAGAAAGAAAGACTTTCTGCAGGTTCATAAAGAATTCCTCTCCGTTTTGATGGACTGACCATCAGTCCATCAAAACGGAGAGGAGCAGCGATTCGTCTCTCTGTGGCAGAAATCAGATGAACAAACAGGCTCGTATTGATCAGGATCTACACAGGCTGTAAATCTCTACAGCTCTACATTTGTTTTACAAATCCGACGCCCACACGGCGTCGAACACCTGCAGACGACCTGAAGCTCTTCAGGAAACTGATTCTTTATCGCCAAATATTACAAAGCAGAAGTTGTGGCTGCGCAATAAACGCCTTAACACCACCGTAGAGAGAACAGGAGGCGGCGCTACAGTGACACACAAATCTGATCCCATCTGTGCTCACCTTCAGTCCCTCTTTACACAGGTTACATACCAGCATGATTTATGACATCACATCCTGTTTGGAAAGTGGACACGTGACCCCTCCAGTGCACAGACAATGAAAGCCAACTTCCCAGTCAAGTAGGAGACATCCTGCATCCAGTTTAAGATGAGATAGATTCAACATATGAGCTGGGGCTGCATGATGATCACTGCAAATGATCAGTATCGACCAACAGAGGCTGTAAGTACTGGAACCACCACATCTGGATACCCGATAAATAAATCATCTAAAACTGTAGCCGACGACAGCAAACCGCAAAATCTCAGCTGTTAGCGGTTAGCATATAGCTGCAAAATAAAGATCATCCCTTACGAATACATAGAAATGAACATTTCTGCCATATGACAGGCTCATCAGACCATCCTTTTAGTGCACATGATGGAGGTATGCATGCACTCTACAACTGGAAGACTTACAAAAGCAGCTAGTAGCAGTTAGCAGCTAGCTCAACAAGGAAGTAAATCAGCCAAAAATATCTTGGAATTGGGGGGACGAGCTCCTGAAAAGCTCATGAAACAGGGACACTAAATGATAGTTTAATCCATTTTATTTGGTGGTTTTCAAAGCGCTTGCTGTTGCCTCACCTCTGTGTAAACGGGGCGTATGTCTGATCGGGCCCTGCGATGTGTAAAAAGTGGATCTCCCCTTTCTCTCCCTGGATCAGCTGGCCACTAATGTGTAATGTTGTCAGTGAAAACGGACGCTCGCTGTGGGTTTTCATAAAAATTCATTCATTCTACTCATTAAGGAGACCTTGCTCTGAAACCTAATAAAGCCTTGGGATGTCATTACAGATGCAAAGATGCATTAAATTAACTAAAGGAGTCCACATGCTGACTGCAATGCTTCACTTGAGTCTCTAGTGCAGTTCTTCTCTCCAGGATGTAAAGATTAGGAAGCGATCCTATTATGACTGCGTCACAAATCTTAAGCTCCATATTATCCACATGTCCCTGTTAGCTAGCATGATATTACTGATATTATCAGACACATTGCAATCTCTTCTTTCTTCCCAAAACGTGTGCTTGGGTCTGGGTCGGCTAATCGGATTAAACATGTAAGACCTTGTACGGGTCCGATAGCATTGTAAGGATTAAGTACCGTGTTGGTGACTCCTGCCCTGTGTCTGAGGTGGATGGCAGGAGATTGGCACAATCACATCGCACAACAATTAGAACACCACACAGGGATCTAAAGGGATTAACGCAAAAAAATTCCTCAACATCAGCTGGTCATGTATAACTAAGAGTGGGAGTGTTTTGGCTGCAGGGGCCTCCGTACCCACGTGGATTTATGGGCAGCAACGTTTCCTTTAAGAGCTGATGTAAAGTCTGAGAATCCAGCTTCGAGTCCATATCCAAGGTATTTACGGTGGCTCTGATTCACACACCCTCCAGACAGACTATTCACCATCCACCCATGCAGCGTTTTCATCATCGCCTGCACACCAGGAAACACTGTCTGCAGCTCACAGCACAGATTCAGTGAGTCAGTGAAGTAACCAATGACCAGCCAACCTGAGCCAACAAGGCCTGACAGCAAACCTGGAGAGAAAAAGTTAGACAGCCTCACTGTTGGCTGATTTACTGTGAGGGTGTGGAGGATGACCAGAGAGCAGAACTATATGGAGGGCCGACGATGCCAAAGTCCAAAATTAACACGCATGAAATAAGAAAGATGGAAAGAAAGGAGTTATTAAAGTTCTCCCTGTTAATTGAATATCTGAGAAAAATTACAACTTTCTAAATCTAAATAAATAAATAAAATGCTTACAATTCCCAAAATATCAAAAAGCCACCTCTGCAGTACATTGTGGAGATGGTTAAAAAAAATTTGAACAGAATCCCACTCACAGAATGAGCCTAAATTCAACTTTGAACCATGATAAAAATAAATGAATAAATACATTAACGATGAAAGTTTCTAAATAGCTAAAGGCACGTCAGTATTTGGTGGTTGTGTGTGGAAAGTTTTCTGAAAAAGTTTTTGAGTTATGGTCCAGAAACAAAACGTGACGGATGGAACCATTCCTTTATTTTCACCTCCTGACTTTGTTCATTTTAGGGATAATAAAAGTCTTAATAGTCGATCTTCGCACACCTGGGACACACTTTGAATGACAGCTCCCACTTCCATACAATAAAGCAGGAAGTACAGAATGGATTTCTGAATTTCAATTTTGCTTGAAATGCCCATCCCTAGAGCAGCTGCCACCTACTGTATCGGAGTATGTAGATGCTGGGACTTTTACCTTAATAAAAGCAATTTGGCTTCATATCTTCAGTTTTTTATTACCTCCACCATGGAGGTATGTTTCACTCTTGACTGTTGGTTTGTTTGTCAGCAGGACTGGAAGGATGGGGTACGAAAAGCTCAGGAAGAGACTTCAGAAAAGATTTATAATTTTTCCTTAACATTACAAGACTGGACATTTCTCGACATTTTGCCAAACGCTGCATAAACTACTAAACTGACTTTCCACAAATGAATGTGGAGACGTGCAGCAGTGGTCTAATCAGACATGTAGGATTTATTGGCCTTGGTGAAGGAATGCGCTCCAGAGTGTCATTGTAGTTTTCTATAATTCAATAAATTTACCATCACCACCAGGAACTGCATCAAGCATCAAAAAATAAAATACATGCATTTGGGGGAAATAAATAAGAAGAATACAAAGAAAAAAATAATACAGAACACATAAAAAATAAACTAAAATGGCACCCAGTTCAGTATTTTTTTCCTATGTTATGGAAAATGATTTTAAAAGACTAACCAACCTGACCAATGTTTAGTGGAAATCAGTTAAAGGTTTACTCCCACTCAGTATTTTCCTTCTCAAGGCATGTGAAGAATTTTTAAAGTAACCACGATATTTTTATTCAATAGGACGAATGTTATTCTACAGCCTGATATAACGGTCATATTTTTAGCACAGCAGAATACAGAGAATAATTCAGAGTTTAAGCCAGTGAAGGGCAAAAAATCTGAAGTAAACAAAGGGCCATTTTGAAATTCGGTGACGTCACACGGGAGTATGTCTTCCTCAAGGGCTTCCCAAGATTTCCAGGCCACGCAAGGAAGTTTCAAATCTGCGAGAAGTACTGAAGTGATGGCTTCTGCTGTTAAGGAACATTACCATTTGTATTTGTTCTGTTTCCATGGTTACAGGTTGAATTTAGAGTTTGGGCTCATTCTGTGAGGGGTTTGTCTCAGATGAGGGTTTCTAGGACATAACTCAAACTCTTATATTTTTTTCACAAAACTTTATGTAGGCGTCTCCCATGTATTGAAGAGATCTATTTTGATATTTGGGGAATTTTAAGAATTGTGTTTTTTATTTTCTATTTTGAAATGTTCTGATTCTGAAAATTGGACTTTTTCTAAACAACTTATTTCTATCTATTTCATGCTTATTGTCTTGTTTTGGATTTTGGCTGTTTCAATCCTCCATATATTTGCATTCACTTGCCTACAAACAAACACATGTGGATATGAGAGGGCCACACCTTATTGTTAAAGTTATAAATAACACAAAAAGTGTTTGATAGCCTCAAAAGACAGACAGTAAAGAGTTTTTAAAGTGTAGCCAGGCGACACGAACAAAAACAAACTGATCTCTTATCTGACGTCCAGTACAGCTACGGGTCCCGTGTGGGGCCCTGAGGAGCCCTCGAGCGGTTCTCCAAGCAAAATTCAGTGAAGTTCACAAACTTCAACAATGAGATAAAGAATAAGAATGACTGCAATGATCACTGAACCCTTCTCCATTTTTCCACACCGTCTATTATGGTCGTTAAAAGTTATTTATTACTAGAAGCAGATACCCTGAGTTCATGGAGGGTAAACACATGAACTTTTGTTAAGGCTTCTAAAGCCTATCAACATGTACCGACAACAACAACAACAACAACAAGTTGTTTCCTAAATCCAGAGTCCTGTTTAAACTTCTGGGAGGTGACTCGACGAGCAAAACGCGCACATTTGCGCACAAACTTACCGACTCCGTACTTCTCTTTTTTAGTAGGAATCCAACGGGTCATTATCCGACAGGGAAAATATGTAAAGTAGGCAGAATAAATAAATAACTATGTACAGCAGCTGAACGAGGACGGGCGGTGGACTCCTGCTCGTCCCGAAGCCTACAGTTCCGCCATCATGACTTGTAAACGGGGAGGGGGGAGGAGAGAAGAGGAGGAGGAGGAGGAGGAGGAGGAGAGGCGTGAACCACCAGCCTACCCCCACTAACCCACCACCTCATGAAGGTCTCCACGATCAATCAGTCGATCACTGCCGCAGTAAAGAATTCAAACTGTAATTAGATTACTTCATTACTTCAGTTACAGAAATACTGGCTCACAATCCGACAAACCAGAGAGTAATTAACCGACACCAGCTATAAATCACCTCTAACATGTCATCAATAATCAGCAGGTTATTATTTTATGATTTATTTTTATTTAAAGTGAGATCAGGGACTTGTTTTTTGACCAGGGTGATCCTGGTGCAGGGGCGTACACAGAAGGGGAGCATGGGGTGGCACTAGCCCCCCATGCCTCTCAGATGTCTTCTACCGACTCCATTTTTGTTGTGAAACTTTTGACTCTTCACTGCCTTCTTGTGGAGGCATCGATGCCAACGTAAAAGACACATGGAAGTAAGTGGGCGCCGTCGGATACATCGTTTGAAACGGATGTAGAGGGAGGAAAATGAAGCTTAGGCAGCTCCCAGACCCGCAAAGCCTCCCCAATTTGAAGACATTTTCAGTTGATTTTCTTCTTCTTTGAGTTAGCTGCTAATAGCAGCCTTTTAAATCCCCCTGCTGTGGGTCGAACACATAACACGTCGTCAGAACGTCACGTGTTTGTACAGATGGTCGATTCGGCGATGTTACTAACACCACTGCTGGTTCAGAGGAGGAACCATCAGGCATTATTAGCATTTATACCGAACCGTGAGGCACAATTAAGGTGCAACAGTCCCGCCCTAAACAGGGACTTTAGTCTTACGCAAACGTTTCAGTGTAATTTTTAATTTGCATTATTTCTATTTTGGACAAGGAGTTTATGTTTTCACCTGTGTCCTGATTGGTTGAATTGTTGCTTTGTGTTTTTACCTCCACCAAAGAGGTAACGTTTTCACCGGCGTTAGCTTGTCTGTTAGCAGGATTACAAGAAAACAACTTGACAGATTTTCCTGAAACGTGGTTGGAGGTTCTAGCAAAGAAGAAGGCGTTAAATTCTGGAGTGGACCCGGATAAGGGGGCGGAGTCAGGATTTTTATCCCAGTCTTGTCCCAGTTGAAACTTTTATTATTCTATGCTCTTGTGAAACATCATGACCTCACAGAGCAGTGGGTTTGAGCTCTGCTCTTACACTTTTGGTGCAGTTTTTTTGTGATTTTCATGAAAATGGATTTAGGAATTATTACTGAACTCAATGGCACAACATTCCTGATCAGTTTGCATGTTTTGATGTATTTTCTGGGACTACGCTAGGCACGCTAAATCAACGTACAGATGAATGATAATCAGTGGGCTTATGAGCACCTCAGGAACACAGCATTGTGCTGACAGCCAATCATATCTAAGGATAGTGGTGTGGCACATCAGGTGGCCAATCAGATTTCCAGGATGACGTCGGTCTGAACACGACCTTGATGTGAATTGCTAACTTTGATGCTAAAGCTCATTCATTTAATGAGACTTTCTGACTCAGCATGAATGGACTAGTCATACTATAAGATTAACACTCACAAGAGGCTGTGTTTGAATGAAGTGTGCAGAAAAGCAACACGATTAATTGTTTAGCATGTAGACGTTCAATGATGTAAAATAACTTTTTGATTCACAAACACCATCCTCCGTCCTCCGCCCCTCCCCTTTGAAGTGATTGACAGCTGCTGGCTGGACATCCAATTAGCCTTTTGTTAGCCCCTCCAGTGTTTTTCTGCTGCCACTGGTCAGCCAAATGGTGCTGTCAATAACATCCAGCCATTTGTTGTTCCCTGTGACGGTGTGACGTCCACGTGCTTCACATCCATTGTGATGTCGCTGCTGTAAAACACAGCTTGTGGTGGATTCTGCCAACACTGACTGATAGCTGTTGTTGAATTCTATTATTTTTAAAAGGACAAAGACAAGTGGAAATCAACAGGAGAGGCTGTTTACTGGCTAAAAGGACATTTTAAAAAATGCTGCCTTTATATATAATAACATCTTTTAAATTTCAATCTTTTAATACAAAAGCACAGAAACGCATCTTTTTCTTTCTCTAAATGTTTTGTTCCTGCTGAAGGATTCAAACAGAGCTCCTCCTGAATATCAGGTACCAGAGAGGTATTCTGCAGCTATATGTGGTATTTCTGAGGTTAGGACTTGAGCTGTTACACATGATTATTGTGACCTATTTCTAGCAGAGCTGTAGGTGCTGATTATGTGAATTTATTGTAGGGGCTGTGAAATCTGCTCGTGCCCTTTTTACCTCTGATTCTCCTTATTCCCACTGCAAAATCTCACAGCCTTCTTACCAAATGTACAGGGTTGTTACCAACAATCAAATCCGCAAAATGGAATGCAATACTGCCATCAGCTGGCTACTTTGTGCTACTGCATACGGCTGACTGATCAAACCTGCATGAAGCTTCTATCTTTACAGCAGAATTGTTAAATTCTGATGGTCGTGGAGGTTAAAACATTCGTCATTTAAGTTAAAAATAAGACTGTTGAACGGCTGCACGCCTGTCCTGACTGTACATTATAAAGCAAGCTGTAGGTTTCCATGAAGCACTGCTGGACCAAATGATGCTGCAGCTGCATGCAGACTCCATCACTATCTGTCATTTGGCAATAAATAAATGGATGAAGTCAAGTCAGTCAAGAGTTCAGTTGTTCCCCAGTAACACATGAAAAAACAACAACAACTTATCGATCAGGGAGGTCAGCTTGCTAACCAGCTAAAGGTAGCATTTCACCAGCAGAGACAGGCCTGAAACTCCTTTACATCTGCAGGACTTATCAAATTCTGTCTTTTAACTTAAATATTTAAATATTTTATGATATTAATTATAAAATATGAATATTTTATAATAATTTTTAATACTTTTAATTTTTTCTATGTTTGCTGTTTTTAACTTGTTTTTAATCATTATTTTAGTTTCTTGCCACAAACCAAGCGTTCGTTCCTCCGTCACATTTCAAAATCTGTTGAATATTTTGTCACTAAACTTTCTACACACATCAACCAAACACTGAAGTGGTGCTAAGAGATTTCAAGTTGAATTTAGTTTCATTCTGTGGGTGGGATTCGTCCCAGATCAGGGTTTCTGGGACAGAACTCAAAAACTGTTTCTCACATATGTGACTAACAAGAACTGCTTTAACAAGGACGACTTAAATAACTTCTCTCTGTCTTTCTTCGGTGAAATGCATCGGTGGAGGGGCATCCTGGGGATTTCATGCTTGTTATTCTGTAGTTATAGGTTTCATGCATATTTTAAGTCGTTTCCCCTATTATTACCTCCACAGATACTTTGGTTATTTTGTTACTTCTGCCAAGGAAGGAATGTTTTCACTGGTGTTGATTTGTTCGTCTGTCTGTTAGCAGAATTACACAAAGTCTGTTTGGATCTCCATGAAACTTGATGGGAGAGTTGGGCGAATGACAGGGAGGAACCGTCTGCAGTGGATCCAGTCAAAGGGACGGATCCATGAATCTCTTTCACTTCCTTTAACATCAGGCTGTTCTGACTGTTTTAATCAATTACACATTAAATACTTGATGGATTTCCATGAAATTTGGTAGAAGGGTGGAGCATGAGCCAAAAACAGAACCACTGCATCCGGTTTAAGAGGCGGATCCCTGATTTCTTTCTCACTTACTTTAACATTGTAAGAACCCTTAATTTGATTAAAAGGGCCTGCTAAGTCTTGGTGGAGTTATTAACTCACTGAGGGATAATTGTGCATAATTTCATTATTAGCTGATAATTTAAGTTCCTCATTAAAAGTAGAAATGAAGACATGTTGGATTGTTCAGCCAGGGTGGAGGCATACAGTCTACATGATACCATTCCAGTCACTATTATCATCATATTTATATTAATATTCTGTTCCAATCTGTGTCTTTTTATGTCAAACACTCAGTGCATGTAATTTATCTGTAATTTATCTGTTGTAAAGCATGTCTTGAGTGAAAGATGGTGTAAAGATAAAGTTTATTATCATTATTAAGACTGGTGCAGCAGTGTGGTGTGGGTTTAGGTGCACATGCATGCAGACTGCTTGTTCTCTCTTTCTGCAGGAGGTGCTGTAGAATGACTGGGCTGCAGTCATTTTAAATAAAGGAGAGATGAAGCTACTGTCTGTTTACTTTGCCTGAGGCCTTCTCAGCCGCACCATGAATGAACATTTAGGCTGAGAGACAGTTGAAAGAAGAATACATATGCTCCCTATCCACCATCCACCTCCCTACACTCATTTGATTAGTGTGCCTGCATGCTCGAATGCATGTGTTGTTTTATTGTTATGCACAAAGATGGAGCATCCATATGTATGAAGAGCACCTCTTAAATGAAGGTTGACCTGGTTTGACTCTGCTGTTACTCCACGGCTGACGTGACTGAGCTCAGTGTGCTGTGCTGATGATATGCTTCACGTCTGACGGCTCTAAACACAGGTTGTTGTCCCCGCTGAGGCGTT